>CAWUFW010027848.1:0-24624 GCA_963921515.1 Calotriton arnoldi
TTTTATTATTATCGTACTCACGAAAGTGGAGTGGGTGTTGTATTCCTCTTAGGGTGTCCGTACATGGGTTTTCCTGTATCATGTCCTTATATAGGCACAATTCGCCCTGCCCTTATATAGGCATAAAATCCCAGTCCTTATTTAGGCATTAAACCGTGCACTCCAAATACAGGCATGGTCTCCGACATCCGTCCACCCTAACGTCACAACGAGTTCTTGAAGAACAAATGTAGGAGAGTAGGATCTGCTTCACATGGGTTACCCCACTTTTTGCTGATGATTCACTGTTTTTCGACTTTAGTCTGGCTGGGGCCCTGCTAATCAGAACCCCAGCCTAGCTGCTTCCTCTCTAAAATGGTTTCCATTTGCCTTAGGCACATCTCTGATTGGAATCTGGAGTGCCCTTGTAAGTCCCTAGTATATGGTATACTATGTACCCAGGGCATGGGTACCTCAGAGGCCTGCCAGGGGCTGAAGCATGTATTGTGCCACCCCTGGAAGGCCAGCCAAAAGGACACCACAGGTCTGCTACTGCAGCCTGTGTAAGGTGGTGCATGCACCCCTTCCTGTGATATAGGTTACCTATATCACTACATACATACACACATATAAACCTATAAGTCACTCCTATGGCAGGCCTTGTCAATGCTGAAGGCAGAGTGCTTGGTTCCTATGTGAGAGGGTGCCCCTGCATGAGCAGAGCCCCTCTGCAGTGTTTGGAGACCCTTCTCTGATGCTGTTTGTAGTGCAGCCTGACCATCTACTCTTAAGCGCATTATAACCTCGCGTTAAATGCTAACTTTGGGATGGCTGCACGGAAACATGTCGTGTTTGGTGTCAAACATCTTGGAATACTACCCCCCCGCCAGTTCTGGCAGCTGGGGTAGCATTCCACCCTTCTAGAGGGAGAGACATGTACACACCGGCCTGCCCAGTAACTTCTTTCCAAGCCCTGGCATCACAAAATGGATGCCGCTGCCACAGACACGGGTCTGGCCTCCTGCTGCTGACTGAAACTCCGGCAGGGGAGGCCTGGACAATAGGTTTCCTGTCCCAGGGAGGTGTAACCACCTCCCCAGACAGGATAATGTGTATTGGGGCTGGGCGGGAGCACTCTCTGGTGCTTTGAAGTCCTGCACTGGGGGCACACTTGGTGTCCCTGTGCATACCCCAGTTCAAACTGGTTCAGGGGCTTCCAGCCCCTGCTCTGGTGCGAAACTGGACAAAGGGAATGGGTGTAACCACCCCTCTTCCCTGACCCTTCCATAGGTGGGTCCCCAGAGTATGTCCAACCCCCTAACTTAGTATAAGTATGGAACCCCAGTCCTTAGGACTTTAGATTTACCTGGACGAAACTCTGATACAGAATCCTGGACCTTCGATGCTCTACTTTAAGATTAGAGGACTGAAGAATCTCCCTTGGGGTCAAGGAGTGACTCCCCTGCTTGGCAGGCACCAACAAAGCAATTGTCCGGTCTGCATCGCTGAAGCTCTGGCCGGATGCCGAAGTCTTTGCATCATTAGAGATGGATTTCCAGACTTCCCCGAGGCTGCCCTGAGTCCCCAGCAAAGCTGAGGCCCATAGCTGTCGTGGGTAATGTGGAACCGTGACCCCTGGACACCGAGCGCATTTGCAAGTGCATCCTCTTCCTGATCTCCCACGATGAAGTTGTGCTTTGGGCTCCGAGTAGCCCCCGCCTCCAGCACCGACTGCACCGAAGATCACTGGCCTCCACTCCACGAGTGTCCCGTGAGCCAGCTCTAAGTCCGTCCACTCGAGGCTCCTTCGTGGTTGCTAGTCTTTTGGCTAGTGGGCCCTCCCGAAGGCCAATCTTCTTCTGCTTGGGCTTCCCTGGTTGCTCCAGGCGTGCCCTGACTTACCCTCACTGGGTGAGTCCCTCAGACCTTGCTGGTCTGCACCACCATCCTTCTTCTATTTCTACGAGACTTGCCGTTGCCAAGGCTTGTTGGGTCCAATCCGGTCGCCGACACCTCAGCAATCGACAAACATCGTCCGACAGCTCGAATCCAGCTCCTGGTTGTCGTCGACGCCTCCTGGACCTCGTGGCTGAAGAGTCAAGACAACCATCAACCTACCTGAAGCACCCGACATCGGTGGGCATCCGCTCATCGCCTTCCTGGTCACTGGCTAGTGACCCAGACTCTATCCCCTCTGCTTTCAGGTTCTTCAGATCTTCGATCCACCTTTGGATCCACCCGAACACTTTCGACTTGGCCGCCAGCAGCACTTTGCAGCAGATCGCCATTGAAAACGACGACGAAACCCGACCCCGAAAGACACCTATGCACCCGGCTTCCCTGGGTGAGGTAACTCGAGTACTCCGGTGCTCCCGTGGGTATAGACTCTAGAACAACTCAGTTCTAAAGGGGTTTGCTCCAAGTCCTCCTCTAAGTGTCCCTTTTCTTTAAAATTCCAACCGCGACTTTCCCCATAGAAGTCAACGGCGATTCGCGGCTGTGTTCTCACACTGCACGCGTCCCCCGTGGGTCCCCTGTGTCACTACCTTGGGTGGTTCCTTGTGGTCCAAGCACTTCTACAGGCTCTAGGCCTTGTGTCTAGCTCAGTCGTGGTTCTTATACCACTTTATTGGTATATGGTTTGGTACGCCCCTAGGGCTCAAACGTGTATTTGTGCTATTACTGTTGATAACTAACTTATAACTTATGTACTTCGAACTCTAGCCTCATAAAGAGACTAGAGGGGTGTGTTTAGCAATAAATACATATATTTTGAATATATACCTGGTGTGGTCCTCTTTCATTTGGTCACTCAAGAGATTATAGACTGGTAAAACAATCTGCTTTACATTCCTTCAAGACTTAGCCTGAAGGCTGCTCTCCATAGCTACCACTAGGATAGCTTTCAATAAAGGTTGTCTTTAACCTATCTCCAATAAGGGGTTGTTTGGACTTGTGCAAGGTGCCCACTATAATTAGTGGACAGCATGTACCAGGCCAACTTCTCACATTGGTGTGCAGCGTGTGGGATTCCAGCTTGCTATTGTTTTACCAGATAATCTCAATTGAATTGATCAACTGAAAACCACTAAGGGTACCTTAGATACATATAAAACAAGCTTAGGATACAGTAAGTTCTACTGAACTTAGAGTTGTGTGTTAACGGATAGCACACCCTTTCTACAACTCAAGAGAGTTTAGTAGGCCACACTAGAGTAGGTAGTGCATACACCACACCTCACTAGTAATGTCTTCAAAGCCAGGACCCAGTGAGTCCTTGCCAGAAGCCAGTGGGCTTCTTCCCTCCAAGTATGATAATCTCCCATTCTTGGAATTGAGAGCATTGTGCAGTACTAGGAAGCTGAAGACAGGCAAAAGTGCCAGCACCCAACACCTCAGGGAGGTGCTACTGTCAGATGATCTCAGCAGACCCCTAGGGTCTGAAGGGGTAGGCAGACAGGGTGGGGCAGAAGATGAGGAAGGGGTCAGGGGTGAAGAAACCCAGGGCCCCCCCTCTGAAACTGGCCAGGATGGTGAAAATGACCTTGACCTGGAAAACCCAATTCCTCCTGTGGAGGAGGAGGAGGATCAGAATGACCTCCCCTTTGTCCCCCAGGAAGAATTGTGAGTGTGCCCAGAAGGCCTAGATCTCCTTCTCAGGAGTCTAACCACTCTGACACCTCAATAGGGACCTCTGTTTCCTCTCATAGGAGGGAATCCTCTCATGAAAGGAAAGAGAGACTGCTCAGATATGGAGAAGCTCAGTTGAAGCTCAGAAGAGAGCAGTTGGCTATAGACAGGGAGTCCCTAGAGCTTGAAAAGCAAAGAAAAAAGATGGGACTAGAGTCCCATGGTGGCAGCAATTTCCCCAGAGATAGGGAAAGGTCTTATGACCATAGAAACCTGAGCAAGATTGTCCCTCCCTACCAGAGTGGGGATGACATCCACAAATGGATAACTGCACTGGAGAGGGCCTGTAAAGTACAGAGGGTCCCTCAGGAGCAGTGGGCAGCAATCTTGTGGCTCTCCTTTGCAGACAAAGGTAGAGACAAGCTCCTCACTGTAAGAGAAGAGGATGCTGACAATTACAAAGTCTTGAAGAGTGCTCTGATTGATGGGTTTGGCCTAACAACTGAACAATACAGGTTAAAGTTCAGAGATACCCAAAAAGCACAGACTCAAGACTGGGTAGACTATGTGGATTGTTCTGCAAAGGCTCTGGAAGGTTGGTTGATGGGCAGTAAGGTATGTGACTTCACAGGATTGTTCAATCTTATCATGAGGGAGCAGATTCTTAATAACTGTCAAAATCAGCTGTTGCATCAGTACCTGGTGGACTCTGATCTGACGTCTCCCCAAGAATTGGGAAAGAAGGCAGACAAATGGGTCAGAACCAGGGTGAGGCAGAAGGTACAGAACCAAGGTGGTGACCCAAAGAAGCAAGATTCTAAGAACTCTGATAAGGGTGGGGAGAAGGGTAAAGACCAGAAGTCTTCACAAGGCCCCCAAAAATCTTCTTCAGGTGGGGATTCACAGTCTAACAAAGGGAAAGGCCAAAAGAAACCATGGTGCAAGGTCTGTAAGCAAAAGACCCACTGGACCAGTGATTGCACCAAGTCCAAAGACTCTACTCCAGCCCCCACCAATGCCCCTAAGGCACCTGCTCCCCCTAGTGCAGTTACAGTTGGTGGTGGGACTACTCAAGCCAAGGGTTTAGTAGGGTTGACCCTGGGTAAGGAGATGGGCTCTGACCTAGTCAGAGAACTCACTCAGGCTGTCCTAGTCTGTGATGGAGGCATGGATGTGACCTCCTCTGTGAGTCCCAGTAATCTGGGCAAGTACAGGCAACAGCCATTCATAAATGGAAAAGAGGCTTTGGCAGTCAGGGACACAGGGGCAAGTGTCACCATGGTGACACAAGACCTTGTGGATCCTGGGCAGATTATACTTGGTGAAATGTACCAAGTGACCAATGCTAGCAATGTCAGAACAGACCATACTCTGGCAGTTGTTAACTTCTCCTGGGGAGGGGTAACTGGCCTTAAGAAGGTTGTGGTAAGTGCAGACCTACCAGTTGAATGCTTGCTTGGCAATGATCTAGAAACTTCAGCTTGGGCAGAAGTGGAGCTCAGGACCCATGCAGAAATGCTGGGCATCCCTGCAGATGTGTTTGCTGTGACCAGGTCACAGGCCAAAATGTCTAACACTGAACAGGCCTTGGATTCTGGAATAAGGGACCAAGTGCCTTCCAAGAAGAGGAGTAGTAGGGTAAAGGCAGTGCCTTCCCCCTTGGCTCAGAAGGAAGATCAGTCTCTTCAGGGAGATGATCTCAGTCCTGAGGAAGGAACTGTCCCAGAGGAGCTTGAGCCTGATCAGGTTGAGTTCTTAGGGACAGGGGGTCCTTCCAGGGCAGATCTGAGCCAGGAGCAGCAGAGCTGCCCCTCTCTTGAACCCCTCAGACAGCAAGCTGCTGCTGAGGCTGCTGGGAAAGCTAGTGGTCCCCATACAGTGTATTGGGATGATGGACTCTTGTACTCAGAGTGTAGAGACCCCAAGACGGTGCCACCAGGAGGTTGGTTATACCTCTGAAGTTCAGGGACTTCCTATTGACCCTAGCACATGACATTCCCTTAGCAGGTCACCTGGGCCAGAACAAGACTTGGGACAGAATTGTCCCTCACTTTCACTGGCCCCACATGTCTGAAGACACCAAGGAGTTTTGTCGCTCCTGTGTAACCTGCCAGGCCAGTGGCAAGGCAGGTGGCACTACAAAGGCCCCCCTGATACCACTACCTGTGGTGGGGGTTCCCTTTCAAAGGGTGGGGATTGACATTGTTGGTCCCATGGATCCCCAAACAGCATCTGGGCACAGGTTTATACTGGTGGTAGTGGATCATGCCACCAGGTACCCAGAGGCTATTCCCCTTAGGACCACTACGGCACCTGTGGTGGCAAGAGCCCTCCTGGGAATTTTCTCAAGAGTGGGCTTCCCTAAGGAGGTTGTATCAGACAGGGTGCTAACTTTATGTCTGGATACTTGAAAGCAATGTGGAAGGAGTGTGGAGTGACTTACAAGTTCACCACACCCTATCACCCACAATGCAATGGTTTAGTTGAGAGATTCAACAAAACCTTGAAGGGCATGATTAAAGGGCTCCCAGAGAAGCTTAGGCGAAGATGGGACATACTCTTGCCCTGCCTTTTATTTGCATACAGGGAGGTGCCTCAAAAGGGGTTGGCTACAGCCCTTTTGAACTTTTGTTTGGTCACCCTGTCAGGGGTCCATTGTGCTTGGTGAAGGAAGGATGGGAGTTACCTCTCAAGCCCCCAAAGCAAGACATAGTGGACTATGTACTTGGTCTCCGCTCCAGGATGGCTGAGTACATGAAAAAGGCAACTAAAAACCTTGAGGCTAGCCAGGAACTTCAAAAGCCTGGCATGACCAAAGGCTGTACTGACTGTTTACCAGCCAGGACAGAAGGTGTGGGTGTTGGAGCCAGTGGCCCCAGCAGCTCTCCAAGACAAATGGAGTGGACCCCCTACCATTGTTGAACAGAAGGGTGAGGTTATCTACTTAGTAGACCTAGGAACACCCAGGAGTCCCCACAGGGTTCTCCATGTCAACAGATTGAAACCATATGTGGACAGGGCAGACATGGGCTTGCTCATGGCTACTGATGAGGGACAGGAGGAAGAGAGTGACCCACTCCCTGACCTGCTCTCACAGAACCCTGATGATGGGTCAGTGGATGGTGTAGCCTTGGCAGGCAGCCTCACTGCCCAGCAGCAAACTGATTGTAGACAAGTGCTCAATCAGTACAGACATATGTTCTCTCTGACTCCAAGTCAGACCACCTGGTGCACTCATGAAGTGGACACTGGGGACAGTCTGCCTATTAAAAATAAGATTTATAGGCAACCTGACCATGTCAGGGACTGTATCAGGACAGAAGTCCAGAAGATGTTGGATTTGGGAGTTATTGAACCCTCAGATAGCCCTTGGGCTAGTCCAGTGGTCCTTGTGCCAAAACCTCACACCAATGGTGGGAAAAGAGAGATGAGGTTTTGTGTGGACTACAGGGGTCTCAATGCAGTCACTAGGACTGATGCCCATCCAATACCTAGGGCAGATGAGCTAATAGACACTTTGGCCTCAGCCAAGTATCTAAGCACATTTGACCTGACAGCTGGCTACTGGCAGATCAGACTAGCTGATGATGCAAAGCCAAAGACAGCATTCTCAACCCCTAGTGGGCATTATCAATTTGTGGTAATGCCCTTTGGTCTGAAGAATGCACCTGCCACTTTTCAGAGGTTGGTGAATACAGTCCTTACAGGTCTGGAAGCCTATAGTGCAGCATATCTAGATGATATTGCTGCCTTTAGCTCCACCTGGGAGGATCACCTGGTCCACCTCAGAAATGTTTTGCAGGCCCTGCAGAAAGCAGGCCTGACTATCAAGGCCACAAAGTGCCAGATAGGGCAGAGTCAGGTTGTGTACCTGGGCCACCTTGTGGGTGGAGGCCAGGTTCAACCCTTGCAGAGCAAGATCCAGACCATCATGGACTGGACTGCTCCAACTACCCAGACTCAGGTGAGAGCCTTTTTAGGCCTGAATGGGTACTATAGGAGATTTGTCAAGGGGTATGGATCAATAGTGACACCCCTGAATGACTTAACTTCCAAGAAAATGCCCAAAAAGGTTCAGTGGACAGTTAGCTGTCAAAAGGCATTAGATGACCTAAAGCAGGCCATGTGCACTGCTCCCATTCTACAGAGTCCTGATTACTCCAAGAAGTTCATTGTCCAAACAGATGCATCTGAATTGGGGGTAGGGGCTGTACTGTCACAATTGAATGATGAAGGTCAGGATCAGCCAGTAGCTTTTATTAGCAGAAGGCTGACCCCTAGAGAGAAACGTTGGTCAGCCATTGAGAGGGAGGCCTTTGCTGTGGTCTGGGCTCTGAAGAAGTTGAGGCCATACTTGTTTGGTACTCACTTCCTTGTTCAAACAGACCATAAGCCCCTCTTATGGCTAAAACAAATGAAGGGTGAAAACCCCAAACTGCTTAGGTGGTCCATTTCCCTACAGGGGATGGACTTCACAGTGGAACATAGACCTGGGAGTAACCATGCCAATGCAGATGGACTCTCTAGGTACTTCCACTTAGAACATGAAGACTTAACTGGACAAGGTTAGTTTAATGTCCCTACGTTTGGGGGGTTGTGTAGGAGAGTAGGATCTGCTTCACATGGGTACCCCCACTTTTTGCTGATGCTTCACTGTTTTTCGACTTTAGTCTGGCTGGGGCCCTGCTAATCAGAACCCCAGCCTAGCTGCTTCCTCTCTAAAATGGTTTCCATGTGCCTTAGGCACATCTCTGATTGGAATCTGGAGTGCCCTTGTAAGTCCCTAGTATATGGTATACTATGTACCCAGGGCATAGGTACCTCAGAGGCCTGCCAGGGGCTGAAACATGTATTGTGCCACCCCTGGAAGGCCAGCCAAAAGGACACCACAGGTATGCTACTGCAGCCTTTGTAAGGTGGTGCATGCACCCCTTACTGTGATATAGGTTGCCTATATCACTACATACATACACACATATAAACCTATAAGTCACTCCTATGGCAGGCCTTGTCAATCCTGAAGGCAGAGTGCTTGGTTCCTATGTGAGAGGGTGCCCCTGCATGAGCAGAGCCCCTCTGCAGCGTTTGGAGACCCTTCTCTGATGCTGTTTGTAGTGCAGCCTGACCATATACTCTCAAGCACATTATAACCTCGCGTTAAATGCTAACTTTGGGATGGCTTAACGGAAACATGTCGTGTTTGGTGTCAAACATCTTGGAATACTACCCCCCCACCAGTTCTGGCGGCGGGGGTAGCATTCCACCCTTCTAGAGGGAGAGACATGTACACACCGGCCTGCCCGGTAACTTCTTTCCAAGCCCTGGCATCACAAAATGGATGCCGCTGCCACAGACACGGGTATGGCCTCCTGCTGCTGACTGAAACTCCGGCAGGGGAGGCCTGGACAATAGGTTTCCTGTCCCAGGAGGTGTAACCACCTCCCCAGACAGGATAATGTGTATTGGGGCTGGGCGGGAGCACTCTCTGGTGCTTTGAAGTCCTGCACTGGGGGCACACTTGGTGTCCCTGTGCATACCCCAGTTCAAACTCGTTCAGGGGCTTCCAGCCCCTGCTCTGGCGTGAAACTGGACAAAGGGAATGGGTGTAACCACCCCTCTTCCCTGACCCTCCCATAGGTGGGTCCCCAGAGTATGCCCAACCCCCTAACTTAGTATAAGTATGGGACCCCAGTCCTTAGGACCTTAGATTTACCTGGATGAAACTGTGATACAGAATCCTGGACCTTCGACGCTCTACTTTAAGATTAGAGGACTGAAGAATCTCCCTTGGGGTCAAGGAGTGACTCCCCTGCTTGGCAGGCACCAATGAAGCAATTGTCCCGTCTGCATCGCTGAAGCTCCCGCCGGACGCCGAAGTCTTTGCATCACCAGAGATGGATTTACAGACTTCCCCGAGGCTGCCCTGAGTCCCCAGCAAAGCTGAGGCCCGTAGCTGTCGTGGGTAACGTGGAACTGTGACCCCTGGACACCGAGCGCATTTACAAGTGCATCCTCTTTGTGGTCTCCCACGAAGTTGTACTTTGGGCTCCGAATAGCCCCCACCTCCAGCACCGACGGCACTGAAGATCACTGGCCTCCACTCCACGAGTGTCCTGTGAGCCAGCTCTAAGTGCGTCCACTCGAGGCTCCTTTGCGGTCGCTAGTCCGTTGGCTAGTGGGCCCTCCTGAAGGCCAATCTTCTTCTGCTTGGGCTTCCCTGGTTGCTCCAGGCGTGCCCTGACTTACCCTCGCTGGGTGAGTCCCTCAGACCTTGCTGGTCTGCACCACCGTCCTTCTTTTATTTCCACAAGACTTGCCATTGCCAAGGCTTGTTGGGTCCAATCCGGTCGCCGACACCTCAGCAATCGACAAACATCGTCCGACAGCTCGAATCCAGCTCCTGGTTGTCGTCGACGCCTCCTGGACCTTGTGACTGAAGAGTCAAGACAACCATCAACCTACCTGAAGCACCCGACATCGGTGGGCATCCGCTCATCGCCTTCCTGGTCACTGGCTAGTGACCCAGACTCTGTCCCCTCTGCTTTCAGGTTCTTCAGATCTTCAATCCACCTTTGGATCCACCCGAACACTTTCGACTTGGCCGCCAGCAGCACTTTGCAGCAGATCGCCATTGAAAACGACGACGAAACACGACCCCGAAAGACACATATGCACCCGGCTTCCCTGGGTGAGGTAACTCGAGTACTCCGGTGCTCCCATGGGTATAGACTCTAGAACAACCCAGTTCTAAAGGGATTTGCTCCAAGTCCTCCTCTAAGTGTCCCTTTTCTTTAAAATTCCAACCGCGACTTTCCCCATAGAAGTCAACGGTGATTCGCAGCTGTGTTCTCACACTGCACGCGTCCCCCATGGGTCCCCTGTGTCACTACCTTGGGTGGTTCCTTGTGGTCCAAGCACTTCTACAGGCTCTAGGCCTTGTGTCTAGCTCAGTCGTGGTTCTTATACCACTTTATTGGTATATGGTTTGGTACGCCCCAGGGCTCAAACGTGTATTTGTGCTATTACTGTTGATAACTAACTTATAACTTATGTACTTCGAACTCTAGCCTCATAAAGAGACTAGAGGGGTGTGTTTAGCAATAAATACATATATTTTGAATATATACCTGGTGTGGTCCTCTTTCATTTGGTCACTCAAGAGATTATAGACTGGTAAAACAAGCTGCTTTACATTCCTTCAAGACTTAGCCTGAAGGCTGCTCTCCATAGCTACCACTAGGATAGCTTTCAATAAAGGTTGTCTTTAACCTATCTCCAATAAGGGGTTGTTTGGACTGGTGCAAGGTGCCCACTATAATTAGTGGACAGCATATACCAGGCCAACTTCTCACAACAGACCCTTAGGCTTCGGGAGTTTCCCTAGCACAGGACTATTGATTTCTTCAAGGACTCATCTATTATGCATGAACCGTTATATCTTGAGGGTTCATTCATGACGTCTTCCGCTGTCCGATTCACGTCAATGCTAACATTCTGAGGTACCTCTCAGGTATAAATATACCTTCCCTAGCCCTTGTAAATCAGAGGAGACCTCGACTTCAGAGGACCCCGTTTCCCGGCCTGACGCACTGAGAAGACGCTGTCATCCCTGCACGCAGAGAGTCCAGCTTCCAGTGATCTGACTTCCCTCGCGGGGTGTTGGAGTTCGAGTCTGGCAAGAGATTCCCACCTCTCTCATTCTTATAGGTATGGAGCTGACTAGAAACCTAGAGGGACTCTTGGCATACTAGGCGTAACATACTCTTAGTATACCGTAGTAAGGAATACTCCACCTACTTCATACCTCTCCCTACACCTAGGTTAGGTTAGGTACATTGGAGTAGAACTAGCTTAGAAACGCATCGTATGAGTACTCGCATTTTTAGTCTATGTGATTTATGTAAATGAATATCTACTAAAGATCATGATAGCGCAGTATTATTTCTTTCTACTGCTTACGCTGTACATTATTTATCTTGCATACTGTCTTGTGATCGTAACAGCACATATTACTTACACAAGAAACAAGACTGTTCAATAAATCTCTTATTGAAACGCCCGTCTATTCTTTCTGTGTAACTTTGAGGAAAACTAAGCATGCACGATTGAGCTGAGTGAAACGGTTATCTATTGTTTCCACGACTCTGGGACACGTTCTGATTCTAAAGGGAAACAAAGTTGTCATGTTTTGCGGCTGCCAGAAACTACTCCCTTCTTGTTTATCAAGGAGTTTCTAGTGGTCTCTGAGCTAGCTGGCACAAGTAATTAAGTTTAATATACTCGATAGGGACATACCGACCTCAGTCCTATGTCAAGCCTATAGGGTATATTATTCCAATGCGCAGAGCCTATTAGGGAAATAGGAGCTACACTACAGCCTGGCGTATGCCAGTCCAGCGTAAGGGTTTGTAAATGACCCCGGGGCCCTGGGCGAGGTTCCGTACTGGGCTGGACAAGAAAGTAACTCATGCGTGTGTCCGTGTTGCAATACGCCTCCGCACGCCTGATCCTCGATGCACCACGCCACAGCCACATCACCCCCACCTGAGTAACCTGCACTGGCTCCCCGTCGACAGGAGAATCTCCTTCAAACTCCTCATCCACGCACACAAGGCACTCCACAAGACTGGCCCAGCCTACCTCAACAGACGACTCCTCTTCTACGTCCCCAACCGCCAACTCCGCTCCGCCGACCTCTCCCTCGCCACCGTCCCTCGCATTCGAAGAACTACCACCAGCGGCAGATCCTTCTCCCACCTCGCTGCCAAGACCTGGAACACCCTTCCACTAAGCCTACGACAGACCCAAGACCTGCTGACCTTCAGGAGGCTACTCAAGACCTGGTTGTTCGACCAGTAGCAGCACCCCCCCCCCCCCTTTTTTCTTTTTTCCCTAGCGCCTTGAGTCCCTCACGGGTAAGTAGTGCGCTTTACAAATTCTGTGATTGATTGATTGATTGTTGCTGTGTCAGCGCCACCCGGAATGCATTCGGCAATGTGTCACCCTGTGACCCCTGTTCTACGACATGAGCCACATGGACGTGAGAGGAGTCCAGTGAGCCTACATTCATCTATACTTCCACACTTGAAAGACCACAGACATGACACATCTATGTGAATATGAATGTTTAATGCACATACAGTGGAGTGTTGCATCTGGAGCAGTACAGGGCCATGCAGACCCCACATGACCATGTTGGCCCGTGGAGGGCCAGCCAGGGTCCTTCAGGGAATGACAAGTCCAAAGGAAGAGGACGAGTTCAGTCCGCAGTCTGATTGCTGTGTCATTGGCGATCAAACAGCATATGGCAGTCCATGTCGAGGTCCAAGGTGAGTGTCGCAGAGTGCATCGGGGGACAGTGGAAGGTGATGATGCAGAGGGCAGTACCAAGCTGAAGCCAGCCCTATGGCGGAGATGCATGCTACCGCTTCCTTATGACCACGAGGCCAGAGTCATCCGCATCTTTGTCCTCTGCTGTTGCATGTGCCTCACGTGTGGGTGGTGGTGTTCTGTCTCCAGCACTGTGTGGCAGTGACACATCAGTGGCCGGAGGTGGAAGGTCTGCCGCACTGTGTGACACTTCAGGGGGCGGAGGTGTGGATGCAGTGGTAGCAGCAGCATGCATCAGCACCAGACCTTGTGGCAGCAATGCCATGAGGATGGTCCTGAGGTCATTGAGGAACCCAGCTACCTCTCGCTGGTGTGCAGCCGTGGCAGCCGCTCGTTCCGCATTCACCCGCTCCATGGTCTCCATTACCCTCCGCATGTTTCCCAACTCCCGTGTGACATCGCTAGAGCCACTCTGACTGGATAGTTGTTCTATTCTCTGAGTCAGGGCTCCAGCGATGGAAGGTGCCTGTGAATTGGAGGTAATTAGAAACTCATACCACTTTGGGAATATAACCTAAATTGGTTACTAGTAATAATGTGTATAGTAAGGACTGTTATTCCTCTTTTCTATAACAGGTAGTATTTAAATACTGGAAAAGTGTGAAGATAGATTTTATCTGATTTTATCGTGACAACTATAGATACGGACCACCCAAGGAGGTGTGATCACTAAGATCCTTGAGGTAAATCTGCCAAAGATGCTATTCTGGCTATGTGTGAAACTTATTAGAGTCTGGAGAGTATTTGCTCCGTACACTCTTGATTATGCTATCACAGATATCTGTTGGGAGGACTGAGAAATACCCTCCTTTGCCTACAAATGAAGAGTATTATGCTACTGTCAAGGATGTCTTTATGATAATTCCTTTTATTTAAATGATGTTGCCTATATTGGCATTGTTGATGAATGAATGTGTATATGGATGGTATATTTGTGAGAATGAGGAAACCTTGGTTTGTCACCAATATGTTGATGATTTATTAGGACTAAGAAGTGAAGAATGAATGATTATGTTTATTGATTTATATGTGTCTGATTTTTGTTGTTATTGCTATTACAGAAAGTGATTGATAAATTGGGAGCAATTTTATTATCCTGAAGAAGGTGTTGGCCTAAACATAGTGCCCACCGAAACGCGTCGATGCACAGATAAGGGAAGCCCATTTTAAATCGATGTGGACAACTGTTACTGAGTACAAAACAAAGGAGAGATTTCTCTCATGAGTTGACATTTGATCTGTGTATGATTATGTGGCTATACCTGTGACTTGGAAACAATTTTCCTGCTCGTTCTCCCAAATATGTTTCTTTGTGTTTTGTTTTTTTAATTGTATGTATTGAACTGCCCTCAAGACATGTGTGTCTAATCCTTTTTAACTTGATAAAGCTTCTTTGATTATTGTTTTATGATGAACGTTAGAAAAATACTGTGAAGTTTTAAGATGAATTTTTAATTATTGTATACTGAAATTAATAAATTTGTACTATTCATTGAGAACTAACTTGATTTGTTTATTTCTTGGATCCTTTGTTTATTGTTAACGTGTTGGTGATATAAGGTTTCTCGTGTGAATGTGGTGTTGTATAGGTGTTTTTTACCCAAGGGGGGATTCTTTGTGACTTTTTGTCGTATTTAGTACCCCTCCTCTTTGGTGGTTGGGTCCCTCTCTCTCTTTTTGTATACTCCAGCGATGTCAGCCATGGTCCGTTGGAGGGCATGGAGCGGACTGTGGGTGTCCGTTTAGGACCGTGAATGGTGCCTGATGGGACTTAGACGCCCACGTATGGCATCTAGTTTGCCGGCCATGCGGTCGAAGCCCACACGCACCTGTTCAGCCAGATTCTCCTGGCACCCCAAAACACGGCGTTGGAAGGCCATGTGTTCTTCGTGGGGGTCCTGGGAGGCAGCCGTGGTGGTGGGTGCTGCCTGCTGTGTGGTCTGTGCAGGGGGTGGGGTCTCCTCGTAGCAGCTGGGCTGCCCAGCTCCTGGAAGTGGGCTGCGTAGGCTGTCCACGAGCAGTTGGAGGGTGTCAGAGTCGAAGCTGTGCTGGTCCTCTTCGTGATCAGAGTAGAGAGGGTCGGGCTGCTCTGCAGGAGGTGTTGATTCTCCTTCTGCAATGTGAAGGGGAGATGCAGTTTCACAATGTGTCCACATGTATGTTGTCGCATTGTACATG
This sequence comes from Calotriton arnoldi, assembly GCA_963921515.1. NCBI lineage: Eukaryota > Metazoa > Chordata > Amphibia > Caudata > Salamandridae > Calotriton > Calotriton arnoldi. Next base: position 15,178 of record CAWUFW010027848.1, read on the forward strand.
TATTCATACAGACAGCATGACTGGGTACATTGTGTCTGTTTGGGAGGAGCTGCCTATTTGATGGGGGACAGGGGACATTTCGACAACAGACGTGTGTGTGTTTGTACTTGTACATTATCAACTCACATTTCCCTGCAATGCCATATGTGATTGGCCAGTGTATGCACCCAAGCGACACCAGTTGTGTCCTGTGTTCTGTTGTAGGTGTTTTGCGGATTGTGTCACATGGTTGTCAATGTTGGTGTGCTCTGCATGTGATGTGTGTGTGCTGCATTTTGGGGGAGTCGCCCCTGCAGCTCTGATTTTGCTGCCCCTTATCCCTTTCATGCGGTGTGCCTTTGACTTCTGTGCTTGTACAGTGCTGAAATGGTGCATACTTGGGTACATTGGTCCCTTGGTGGGAGTTGGTGGTCTGGGGCATGGTTTGTCCGCAGATGTGCTGTACTTAATTGTGCATGTGTGCCATTGTGCCCATCTCCCCCGTCCCCCCAGGCCCTGGTCGTTACTCACCCTGTTGCTGTTGTGTCCGGTACTGTTGAGCAGTGTCCGGGCCCCCAACTCCTGCCACCGTCTCCCCACTGATGACTGTGGAGACCATTTCCTCCATGTCGTCCAGCTCCTCCTGTGGCGCTGGGCTCCCACCTCCAGTCTGCATTGCTGCCTTCCGGTTGTTGGCGAGTTTCAGCTTGGTTTTGCGCTTGACATCATTCCAGCGCCTCTTGACCTCGTCCATTGTCCTCTCCAGCACTCCGACTGCATTCACCTTGTCCACGATGGACTGCCATAGTCCATTTTTTGTTGCCAATGACACAGTGGAGGTGACGAACAGTTGTTGATGGTGTTCTACCACCTCCGTTATCAGGATCCTGTTTTTCTACTCTTCTTGTCCTTGCCCTTTCCTGACCCCGATGTCCCAGGCTAGTCCTCCGTGGGGCTTGTGGGGTTCTGGTTCTCCTCCGTACTTGCTCCGGCAACGTCCATTGTGCTTCGCAGTTGTTTGGCATTTGTTTGTCTGTTTTTTTCTACTTTTATGGTGATTGTTCCCGCCTGACGCGTGTGAATTGCAGGCCTGTAGCTGGTTTTCGCAGATTTATGTATCGCGATTGGCCTCATCGCATCATTTTTTGCATTGGTGTTTCACATTTTTGCGGCGTGGGGTTGATTTTAACGCGGTCAGTTAACACGCTATCTGGAGACTATCGCATGGTACAGCCGTGTTGTGAATACGTAAATTTCCCGTGATAGACTGCGATGTTGGAGGTTGCGGTAAGTAACTTTTGCGATGGTTATCACATGTTCTTGTGAATATCCCCCTCTTTGTCTTCTGGAGAATCCTGCCTACTCATACTCCTGGACCTTTTTGGTTCAACACAGTCAATCAAAACATCCTACAAAACACCTTAAAGGAGAATGGGGATAAATGAAATTGTTGATTTTCCTTACTCTCAAATAAAAAGTCTCAACAAATTAAACTGAACAGGACCCTTTCAAATCTTGGTCCCATTATCCAAGGGATGCCACAAGGATCAATACTGTCCCCCACTCTTTTTAACCTGTACATGGAACCTCTGACAATACTAAAAAATGTAAACCACTCCTGCCCTCTTCATGACAATAATACACAGCTATACCAAAAGGTTTCATCTCAAGAAAACATCCTATTTGTATATCAAGCACTAAAGTACACACAAGCTTCACTGTCATTCAACCATCTGAAGATGGTGAAGACTGAATTCCTCCTCATCTCTACCATAGTTCGACCCCGGTCCAACATTGGCTAGACTCAATTAAAGTGCTAAATTGCAAACCACAATAATTGAATGCATAAAAACTCCTGCGATCACACTTGACAAGAGTTTAAACCTTTAAGTGCACATAAAGGCCATGACAAAGAGTGCTCAACACCAACTCAGAATTCTCAGAAATATCAATCCTTTCTTTCCAGAATCAGATTTCAGACATATGGCACAATCTCTAGTTATCTCTAGACTCGACAATGTCAATACATTACCCACTGAAACCCCTAAAACATGCCTAGCCCCAATGGAAGCAATGAAGACATCCCTCTGCAGTGAGACTGATCTCAGGAGTGAGACTACATCATATCACTGCTCATTGCTCTCACCTGGCTCCTGATCAACATGAGAAGCATATTCAAAATAGCCTGCACTACACTCAAAGCCTTGCTTTGTAGCTCCCTAAAATAACTGGCTCAAAAACTCACCATATGAGCCAATAGCCTCTCTCTTTGTAGTGCTGAATACCTACATCTAGAGGCACCCTGCTGTTTACCCATGTGGGTCATCCACCCTGAATAAGTGTACAAAAGTTTTTTTATAGAAATTAAATACTTGGATAGATTTCCCTAGGACCTCATTTTTTGATTTTTGTGAGTTCCTAAATATCCACACACCTACTTAAATCATAGGAGTCCTAAATTAGTAGAATTCTGACTTTTTAAAACATTTTGTTAATTGCCTCTAATCTGATTATCTTGACCTACCACCTCAAAGATCTCGTCAGGTAAGTATTCCACTGGTACAGGTACATACCATGAGCTTCTTATCTAAAGTTCTTTCTAAGAAGGAAGGTGATATACAACCGAGAACTTGCTTTTCAGGGTCTTTATCCATTTTATTTTTGTTTCCCGGATGAGAGATGTTTCCTTTACATTATTGTTAGACCTGACACCCTTGGCATGGTTTTCCCCTAACTTTTTTCCTTCAGACCTCCTGTTTTTGCTGACTTATTTTTTGCTGGCCATAGGACTCTGCACACTTTACCACTGCTAACCAGTGCTAAAGTGCTTATGCTTTCTCCTTAAAACATGTTAAATTGGGTTATACCCAATTGCCATATTTAATTTGCATGTAGGTTGATAGTAAAGTGGCATTACGTGTGCCCATGGCCTGTAAATGAAATGCTACCAGTGGGCCTGCAGCAGTGATTGTGCCACCCACTTAAGTAGCACTGTAAACATGTCTCAGGCCTGCCATTTCAGCCTGTGTGTGTACAAACCTAAAGTGCCATTTTGACCTGGCAAAGTAAACCTTTGGCCAGGCCCAAACCTTCCATTTTAATACATATAAGTCACCCCAAAGGTAGGCCATGGACATCCCCGAGGGCAGGTTGCAATGTCTTTAAAAAGTAGGACATGTACTTTTAAGTTTTACATGTCCTGGTAGTGAAAAACTCTTAAATTTGTTTTAACTTCTGCAAGGCCTACCTCTCCCAAAGGATAACATTGGAATTACCTTATTTCATTTTATAAGTATAGATTCCAAATGGGAATCGGCAACCAATTCATATTTAGTGTCTCTTGAATCATAATTTAAAATCCTAACCTATGGTGAAGTCGGATTTTAAGTTACAATCCTGAAAGTGCCACTTTTAGAAAGTTGCTGCGGCAACAAACAATGGACGAAATGCTGAATGAATCGAACATTCACCCCCAGTCAAGGGATCTGGGTTAAATCCATCGTTCTTCTGCTCACTACGCCACCCCAGTTTGGACTCAGCCATATGCAAATCAGTCTTGACCCTTCTCCTCACAGGAACATTCCAGCCTGAACTGCCAAGCTGGGTCCTCCCTGGACCGGAAACAAGCATCCTTGAACCGGTTTCGCGCTAACACCCCTCATCAGCAAGGCTAGCATGAATCTGGTGGCACAGCGAGCAAGGGACCCATGTCTCGGCATACCCATCCAACTTAGAGTCAAAGTGCTGCGGCAGCAAATGACAGACGGATCTCTTGACTGGGGGTGAATGTTTGATTCATTCAGCATTCTGTCCATCATTTGTTGCCGCAGCACTTTTAGAAAGTTGGCATTTTCTTGCTTTAGCCATTTGGTGCCTGCAGCCTGTCTCTGGGTCACATGGCAAGGCGTGGGTGACATTTGGGCTTTGTGTATTCCTCCTAGACAGCCGCACACAATATGGAGCTTAGGTGTGACTGGATGGGCCATCACTGGCAGGATGGGAGGGAGGAGCTGGGTCCAGCCCTAGGTACACTTGAATAGGCTGTGTCTTGTCTCCACTCAAAGGGCTGCATACCCCCGTAGCTAGTCTTGAGCCAAGGCCAGGAAGGCAGGGCACCTGTGCACTTCAAATGCATGCCTCTAGAAGCTTCTGCCTACTTCAAAGGCACAACTGGGTATAATTTACTAGACCTAAGACACCAACTCTTCAGTACACTTTTGGACCTGTGGATACTCTGCCAGGAAGAAGGATTGCTGTGCTGCTGAAAGGACTGTCACCTCTTGCCTCTGTGAGAAGGGCTGGCCCTGCAACTCTTGAACTCAGAAGCCCAGAGTTACTCCAATGGCTAGCTGGCTGGCCTCCTGATCTGAAGCCTCAGGGACACAATAGGCTTCCAACAACCTTGCATGCACCTGGAGTCTGCTATCTGTGGGCCAACCCTGCCAAGTGGTGCCATCCCAATCCTGGACCCTTGGAAGCGGGTTTAAGGTGCATCTCCGCTGCTGCATGGTGCAACCCCGAGCAGAACCAATGCATCACTGCTTCTGCATGTATTGCAACCATCGCAAAGATGCACACTGCCAATGCACCACGCTACCTCTTCGTAACCGCAGCTGCTTTACGCATCCTTGGAGTACGCCCTCATATCTCTCATCAATGGTTGCCTCAATGGCGACACTGGTCTCCGCATCGCAGCCTTGAAGCTCTTCGAAACTGACTCATGACCTCTGCTATGCAACACATCCTCGAAGGTGGACTTCACATTGCAAGCTCTTGTCAAAGAGATCCTCAGAGATGACTAAGGACCATACACCGAATCCTCGCTGCATCTTGGAACCGACGCATCCCTTCGGCTACAAGGCATGTCTCCAACTCTGAGCATTCTGCAAACCAGGATTTAAGGTACTTTGTTCAGCAGGTGTATCTGGGTCTCTGTAACTGACACGCACTCCATTGTGGTCAGCCTGAACTTGGGACTTTGTCCCGGTCCGGTGCCACTTTGTGCTTTTTGGCACTATTTTCACTAAAACCTTTAAAATTTCATATCTCCAGATCTAGTATTTGGAGTTTTTGTTGTTTTGGTCTTGTTTTATTTATTAAAGAAAGTTCTATTTTTCTAACTTAGTGTGGGACCCTTTTTTTGTAGTGTTTTCAATGTTTTACTGTTTGAAGTGTTGCACAGATCTTTACAAATTGCCTCAAAGATAAGCCTGCCTGCTCAGTGTCAAGCTACCAAAGGGTGAGCACAGGTTAAATTTATGTTGGCTTGTGCCTCACCCTGGCAAGGATTATAGTTTCTGCTTGACCAGGGTTCACACCCCAGTCAACCCTCAACCCAATTTCTTACAATCACCACTTATGGCTAGATCAGGTGAAGGTAAGGACATCTGAATGCTGTTTACGCTGCCTGTACAGACAGCTACTGTGGAGTCCTCTACTGTGAATACCTTCAGCTAGCCTTCAGTTTGCATCAAGCAAGAGGCAGAATCCTGCACAGCTCCAATGCATTGTGAGTATTTTGGATGCCAAAGTGGTTCAACTGTTATTTTTGTGCCAGCACTATACCTTCTCTTGTCCTATTGCTAACTCTATTTGTGTATATTATGTGCTTAAAGTATGTTCTAGAGAATGGGGAGAAAGGATGCATTTATTTTGCTGATTCACTAGCCATAGCTCTAATATCTAATACCTTTAGAAAATACGTGCACAGACTTTCCTCATCATGTTATGTCATAAACATGAAAAACAGTAGTAATTACTATTAAATAAACACCTATTGCAGAAACTGAAGTCTGCTTGTGTCATCATCAGTATTGATGTCCTGGCTGCTAACAATCTGCCTCTGTTCTGTTGTGGAGAAGAGAAGAGTTTCAGCATGCCTTTATGGTATTTAGATTCAATACTACTACTGCAGAGTTTCAACATTGTGCAATGATGTGTTTCCACAGCTTGAGGAACTCTGTATTATGATTTACACTGATGAGATGTACTCTTAATAAAAAAGAGCATATTTTAGATGGAAACTGTAGGAAAGTGCTCCTTTTGGCGTGGTTTCCCGAATTGTTGCCTGCCTGACTCTGAATACAACTTTGACTGAAAGTGCACTGGGCTCCTGCTAAACAGGTTCCCAGTGCCTATGGCCCACATATATGTCCCTTGTAAAAGGTATTTGTGGTGCGAAGGGCAGTGTGCCCAGAGAGGGTCTCTAAGGGCTGCAGCATGTATTATGCCACCCTAAGAGACCCCTCACCAAACACATGCACACTGCCACTGCAGCCTGCATGTTTTGGTGCAACTAAAAGTGAAGAGTCAACCTGGCAAACATCCATGTGTGCCAGGCCTGCCAGAGGCATAGGTAAGTCACCCCTACAGCAGGCCTTACAGTCCTGAGACAGGGTGCACTATACCTCTGGTGAGGGCATAACTGCATGAGCAGATACCCCTATATTGTCTAAGTCTATTCTTAGGCGTTATAAGTGCATAGTGAAGCCATACCAAGTACATGGGCTGGGAACTTGTCAATCTGAGTTCCACAGCTCCATAATGGCTCAGTTGAATCCCAAGATGTTTGGTACCAAACATCTCAGATTAATGAGCCCACACTGATGCTAGTGTTGGATTCGTTATTAAATGCACTCAGAGGGCACCTCAGAAGTGCTCCCTGAAAACGTCCCCAACTGCTACTGTGTAGCTGACTGGTCTGCACCAGCCTGCCACTTCCCGACATGTTTCTGAGCCCCTGGGGTGGGAGCATTGTTGTGCCATTGTGGGTCAGAAACAAAGCCTGCTCTGGGTGGAGGTGCTTCAGACCTACCCCAAAGCAGGAACAGTATTCAACGGCGGTGAGCCACAAAGGCTTCCTTTCCTTTGTTATGCTAGCCAGGTCCTCTCCAGCCAGTGGAGATGCCCGCCCCCCTGACCAAGCCCCATGTTTGGTGGCAAGTTAGGCGGAAAAATTAGTAAATGGGAGAAGTGTGTCCCCTCTCTGCCAGGACCACTTCTAAGGTGTCCTTAGCTGAATTGACCCCCTCCTTTTAAAATCCTCCATATTGGTTGGGAGGATTCTAGCCAAAAGTATTAGGGGTATGCCCCCTCCCCAAAAGGAATAGACATACAAATGGTATAGTAACCCTAAAGGTGAGTAGCCCATTGGCTACTGCCTGCCAGTACATTTAATACCCCTACATTGAGTATTCAGGGGTAACCCTGAACCTTGATCCTCAGATTTCTGGCAGCCTAAAAAGAAGGACCAAAGAGCCGTACTGGCAGTGAAGATACTAGATGACAACTTACCTGGCCCCAGCCTTACCAGCCTGTCTGCAGCCCTCGAAGAAACCTGCACCAAAAAGCGACTCGTCCTGCAGGCCCAGCGACCTCCACAATCCTGGGAGGACTGCCTGCCTTCCCTGAAGACCAAGAACTCCTGAGGACAGCATCCCTGTCCACAAAGAAACCAACCTAAGAGTTCCTGTGTCCTGCTGGACTGCACAACCAGACCACAGGACCTACCTCTGCACCTGATGTCTCTGGTCCGAATTGATATGGCCCACCAGTCCCAAGATGGTTTCCCAGCTGTCCTGAGCTCAAGTCGACTCCAGAGTGACCTCTCCTGGTCTCCACGATGACGCCTGCAGCCTCAACACGAAAGACCCCCCCTAACCACGACCATCTCTGGTAAGGATCTTCTGACCTCAAATGACACAACTGCACCGCAGCCCCCAGGCTTTGGGGAGCCCGACAGATGGTGCCCAGGTGCTGTTCAATATCCCAACTTACCTCCAGAGCCACTGGTTCCCTTCTTCCAGCTTTCTGATCCGAGCCTGCAGCATTTGTCAGAAATCTTTAGTCTCCTATGCTTTGCTTTGGGTGCCCGACGCTGTGTTGGCACTCTGCACCCGGCCGCCTTTGCGCCACTGAGGGTGTGTGTTTGGTACTGCCTTGTGGCCCCTCAGTGCTGGTCCTAAGCCCTGGATATTGCCCCCAACTCTGATTTTACTCACCTGCAGCCGGCACCTCTTTGCGTGCACCCAGTCTCCATTGACTACCATTGGGCCCCAGTGACCGAATTTGACCTCTGCACCCGCCCGCCCCAGTGCTGCTGGTGGTGCAGTCTCTACATTTACCTGACCCTTGCCCAGTGTTGGTCCCCAAACCTGAAGACTGGAATTGTTAGTCATGTAGTTACCTGTGAAATTGCACTATTGATTTTCCTTCATAGATTAAATGCAATGTCCACTTTTTATATTTGAAAACTGTGATTTTACAAAACGTATTTTACTGGAACAAAGTATCTTTGGTTCTAAGTAATAAACATACAAAATTAATATTTTACAAACAATTGGCCTCGGGTTTAGTCATTGAGTGTGTAATAATTTCTTGCCTGAATGTACATCAAATGCTTAACCCAGCCCTCCGATAAGCCTAGCTGCTCGCCCATTGTGAGAAGTTGGCCTGGTATATGCTGTTCACTAATTAAAGTGGACACCTTGCACCAGGGCAAATCGACTCTTATGGTAGATAGGTTTAAGACAACCTTTTAAAGAAAGCTATCCTAGTGGTAGCTGTGGAGAGCAGCCTTCAGGCTAAGTCTCGGAGGAATGTAAAGCAGCTTGTTTTACCATATAATCTCTTGAATCACCAAATGAAAAGACACCACACAGGTATATATATCAAATATATATGTATTTATTTCTAAATAACTCTCTACTAATCTCTTTATGAGATTAGAAGACAAACATATGCACAAATCAACGTTTCACAATAAGTTAAGCACAAGATATGGCTGGGGCCCTAGGGGCGTACCAGACCATATACTAAGTAAGAGACTTAGAAACAACGACTTGCAAGGAGACAAGGCCTAGGGCCTTCAGAAGTGCTGGGGCCTCACGAAACCACCCAAGGCAGGTAAGTAAAGGACCCACGGGGGACGCGTGCAGTGTGGATACACAGGCGCGAATCGCCGTTAACTTCAATGGGGCAAGTCGCGGTTGGAAATAAAGAGTTTTAGGATACTTCGGGAGAACCTACAAGCAAGTCACTTACAGGGTAAGTAGTTCTAGGGCCCACACCCACAGGAGCACCGTAGTGCTGGAGTTACCTCACCCAGGGAAGCCGGGTGCACAGGTGTCCTTTGGTGTCGGGTCGCGGCGTCGTTTTCAATGGCGAACAAAGAAGACTTGCTGCTTGCGGGAGCTGAAGAAGTGTCCGGTGGAATCCAAGCCTGGATTCTGAAGAAGGATGACCTGAAAGCAGAGGGGACAGTGTTCAAAGTCACTTGGCAGTGACCCGGGGCAAGGAAGATGGATGCCCACCGTCGTCGGTTGATTCAGGTCGGTTGCGGGTGCCTTGACTCTTCAGCCACGTGGTCCAGGAGGTGTCGACGACGACCAGGAGCTGGATTCGGTGGGTCCCTTGACGTCTGCAGCTGACTGCGGTGTCGGCAACTCGATTGGAGCCAACAAGCCTTGG
>CAWUFW010027849.1:0-24616 GCA_963921515.1 Calotriton arnoldi
GGCAGGAGATCTCAACCAGGCACACAAAGAAGGCCCTGGGCAGCACGTCTGCTCTGCAGGAGAGTTCCTGTCAAAGTGCCAAGAGGTCTCTGTCTTTATACTTTTTACTAACACAGAGAGAGATTTCTAGAAGCTCCCCCTCATTTCATCTGCGCTGTAGGTGCTGGCTACACTCTATGCCTTGAGGTCACTCAATGGAGCTGGCCAGGCTCCGATGAGAGCTCTGAGGCAGAATTCTTCATATTCTCATCCTCGGACACTGTACGCATCCCACACTGTATGTTCCAGCAGCTTATCTCTCTCGCTTGGTGAAGTGAAAAACATGAACAAGCTTTGTGCGCAAGTAACCTGGGCCTGCCTGCGTTCGCAGCTGAAAGGCATGGTAAGACAGACACAAGATGAAACTGTGCTCACAAAATGTAGTTAAAGCGAAATGGAGTCAATACAGGATCTCACAATGTATAACTGCCTGTAGCATTACAGGCTCCCAAAGTGTCATGGGCCAGGTATTGACCGAAATTTAGGAAATGAAAGGCTGCAGAGGGATCCATACAAGGAGGTTGCTGACATCTACACCAAGTTGGCCGGCATCCACACCGAGGTAGCCGGCATCCATACTGAGGTGGCTGACATCCACACCGAGGTGGCCGGCATCCACATTGATGTGGCATCTCTGGTTGGGGTGCTGTGGGACATCAACACCACCCTCTGCAAGGCTTTTCCACCTGCATCTACCCCTTCCTGTGGCCCAAGTACATCCAGACCATCAACATCTGCCACAGCCACATGAAGAAAGGCCCTGACAGAGGAGGACACGCCTGTATGTGCTCCTGTCTCAGCAGTTCCAGACTCCCCCCCCCCCGGCAAACCAAGGGGGTGCCCACACAAAAACCCAGGAGCTCAAGGTTGCAAGACACTCACCACCACCAGGAAGAAACCTTGCCCCTAATGTCCTCCTGTATGTGCTACACATTCACTTTGCTGGACTATTCCTGCCCACTTTTCCATATCTGATGGGAGGAGTATGTTGGATTTTGGACTCCTGAGAAGTTGGACTCTACTACAATGGTTTCATCCACCATAACTGAAGACTTCTCTTTTTGTTTGCACTGTTGCATTTTATGTTAATTTATTTATCTTATCCATGTTCACTTCATTAAAAACACACATCACCAAAGCACTCTCTCCGGTTGTAATTTTCACATATAGTAATGTGAATGTACTACCATATGAACTTTGCAATGTCAAAATTAGGGACTTCTAGAAGCATGGACATGTTGTATGTAAACAATGTTGAACTTAGGATCACTACCTTGTCACAACAATATATACATACAACTGTCTGGGATGAGAACATCTGTATCCTATTGTTCAAATCATAGTCTGAAATGATGTCAGACACATAGCAAATAAGACATGACTCAGTTATTCTGTGTCAGTGATCACATAATCACTTGCAGACTTTCATAACATGGAAGGAAGGGATACATCTTACAATATTTCACACAATAGGCAACAATAAATTAGGATTACCTCATCAGCTGGAGCCATATTGCCTACCTCACAGAAGGAATCCTACATAAAATAAATAGTACAACAGTTTCTGACCACAGGGTCATTTCAAACTAGTGTTGCTTGCATCTGGTGGAATGTCACAGACAAATGTCAGTGATGTGCTACAAGCACTTCGGCCTACAATGAGAAGACACATCAACAGCTACATCCAGTTCATAGACAATGAGGAATTAGCCAATGTGAAGGCAGGATAGCATGAGCTACGCACAACACAACATTGTGCTGGATCACAAGATGGCACACATATTGCAGTAGGACAAACACATCACAAGGATCATGTCCAATGGAAGCCAGGTAACTTCCATCCTATCGCTGTGCAAGCTGTCTTGGTACCGGCTTTGTACACCCAAACTCTGTGACAGACATTCCCAGGACCAATCTATGTCCACTCTGTACGTCCAAACAGCATCATATACCTGCTAATGTCACAAAGCTGAAATGTCCAAATGTGGATGACATGAGGTACTTAAAACAGACCAACAGAGATTAGCTAAGAAAAATACATATGACACACATCACATTGTCAAATTCTAGAAAACCCAGTCCAAGACAACATTAACAGCAGAACAAAGCTACACTTACAATACAAACACCTTTCCCCGGATATTTCCAGACCATACATTTCTAGTATATAACTATAACATCTTCCTCACAACATCACTACAAGAGTTGCAAGAATAGTCAAAGTCATCACATCTCACACCATACTTACACTCAGGAGAAGTCATTTTGGATGAGATCTTGATGCAATTCAGCTCCTTCCTCTCCACCACTATCATCATCTTCATTTGGCATTTCAGGGTCTACTCTTGGTGAATCTTCATGGCCCTCATCCTTTGTGATGCAAGGGATTTTCTGTTGCAGAACAATGTTGTGGAGTATGCAGTAGGCCACAGTGATATTACACACCTTCCCAGGTGAGTAGAAGGGGGCTCCCCCAGTCCTGTCCAGACATCTGAATCTGGCTTTCAGGAGCCCATAAGCCAGATCCACAGGCTTCCGTATTCGTCCATGGGCCTCATTGAACCGGCCTTACCCTGGCATTGTAGGATTCCTCAGCAGTGCCAACAACCATGGCCAGTTGGGATACGCTGAGTCCCCTAGATGGAAGATAGGCAGAAGGGCAACATTTAGTTACACACTTTCAGATCATGCTACCTGACATTTCCCACAGAGAGGTAGGACAGATCACACTTACCTACAAGCCAGGCCTCTCCGGTAGTAGTTGTGACATCAGCTGGGCTATGGTGCTGTTCCGCAGAATGAAGGAATCATGTACAGATATTATATAGGATATTCATGTAAGTAGTCCACATGTCCACAGGGACCCCTGAGAGGTAACTCTCTGTGTGACACATACCAGCTCTTACATTGTGACCTTAGTCTTAGGATGTTGTGTATACCACTGTACTTGCCTCCATGGACCATATGCATCAATGCAATTGGCCTGGCAGTAAAGGTGTCTGGACAGTAATGCACAGGTAGTTTACCCTTCAGAAGGTCCAAATGGTGTGCTGTGTGTCAAGGTATCTCACATCACATTCCATGTAGGATGGCCCTGGCCTACATGGTATTACCTTGCCAGGTAGGTCGCTCCCCCACCACACAGCTCCGCCTGTGTTGTCTGCCCGCTGCTCCTGTAGGTAAGATCGCCCTCCGCTTGTGGCCCCGGTGCCCGTTTTTGTCTGCTCTCCCCCTGTTTTTCCTTTCTGTGCCCCTCGCTGCCCCACTGTTGTTGTGCCCGTGATTTTGTCTGCTCTCCCCCTGTTTTTCCTTTCTGTGCCCCTCGCTGCCCCACTGTTGTTGTGCCCGTGATTTTGTCTGCTGTCCCCCTGTTTTTCCTTTCTGTGCCCCTCGCTGCCCCACTGTTGTTGTGCCCGTGATTTTGTCTGCTGTCCCCCTGTTTTTCCTTTCTGTGCCCCTCGCTGCCCCACTGTTGTTGTGCCCGTGATTTTGTCTGCTGTCCCCCTGTTTTTCCTTTCTGTACCCCTCGCTGCCCCACTGTTGTTGTGCCCGTGATTTTGCCTGCTCTCCCCCTGTTTTTCCTTTCTGTGCCCCTCGCTGCCCCACTGTTGTTGTGCCCGTGATTTTGTCTGCTGTCCCCCTGTTTTTCCTTTCTGTGCCCCTCGCTGCCCCACTGTTGTTGTGCCCGTGATTTTGTCTGCTGTCCCCCTGTTTTTCCTTTCTGTACCCCTCGCTGCCCCACTGTTGTTGTGCCCGTGATTTTGCCTGCTCTCCCCCTGTTTTTCCTTTCTGTGCCCCTCGCTGCCCCACTGTTGTTGTGCCCGTGATTTTGTCTGCTGTCCCCCTGTTTTTCCTTTCTGTGCCCCTCGCTGCCCCACTGTTGTGCCCGTGATTTTGTCTGCTGTCCCCCTGTTTTTCCTTTCTGTACCCCTCGCTGCCCCACTGTTGTTGTGCCCGTGATTTTGCCTGCTCTCCCCCTGTTTTTCCTTTCTGTGCCCCTCGCTGCCCCACTGTTGTTGTGCCCGTGATTTTGTCTGCTGTCCCCCTGTTTTTCCTTTCTGTACCCCTCGCTGCCCCACTGTTGTTGTGCCCGTGATTTTGTCTGCTCTCCCCCTGTTTTTCCTTTCTGTGCCCCTCGCTGCCCCACTGTTGTTGTGCCCGTGATTTTGTCTGCTGTCCCCCTGTTTTTCCTTTCTGTGCCCCCGCTGCCTCTCGCCACTCCCGCCGCTGCGTTCCCTGCGGCCCCGCCCCCTGACTGCCCATTCGCTGCCCCTGCCTCCCGCCTCCCAGCTGCTCCTCCCTCCCACCTCCCCATAAATGGCGGCCGCTGCACGGTGAGGAGAGCGACCCTTGACCTTGCCAGGTAGGTCGCTCCCCCACCACACAGCTCCGCCTGTGTTGTCTGCCCGCTGCTCCTGTAGGTAAGATCGCCCTCCGCTTGTGGCCCCGGTGCCCGTTTTTGTCTGCTCTCCCCCTGTTTTTCCTTTCTGTGCCCCTCGCTGCCCCACTGTTGTTGTGCCCGTGATTTTGTCTGCTCTCCCCCTGTTTTTCCTTTCTGTGCCCCTCGCTGCCCCACTGTTGTTGTGCCCGTGATTTTGTCTGCTGTCCCCCTGTTTTTCCTTTCTGTGCCCCTCGCTGCCCCACTGTTGTTGTGCCCGTGATTTTGTCTGCTGTCCCCCTGTTTTTCCTTTCTGTGCCCCTCGCTGCCCCACTGTTGTTGTGCCCGTGATTTTGTCTGCTGTCCCCCTGTTTTTCCTTTCTGTACCCCTCGCTGCCCCACTGTTGTTGTGCCCGTGATTTTGCCTGCTCTCCCCCTGTTTTTCCTTTCTGTGCCCCTCGCTGCCCCACTGTTGTTGTGCCCGTGATTTTGTCTGCTGTCCCCCTGTTTTTCCTTTCTGTGCCCCTCGCTGCCCCACTGTTGTTGTGCCCGTGATTTTGTCTGCTGTCCCCCTGTTTTTCCTTTCTGTACCCCTCGCTGCCCCACTGTTGTTGTGCCCGTGATTTTGCCTGCTCTCCCCCTGTTTTTCCTTTCTGTGCCCCTCGCTGCCCCACTGTTGTTGTGCCCGTGATTTTGTCTGCTGTCCCCCTGTTTTTCCTTTCTGTGCCCCTCGCTGCCCCACTGTTGTTGTGCCCGTGATTTTGTCTGCTGTCCCCCTGTTTTTCCTTTCTGTACCCCTCGCTGCCCCACTGTTGTTGTGCCCGTGATTTTGCCTGCTCTCCCCCTGTTTTTCCTTTCTGTGCCCCTCGCTGCCCCACTGTTGTTGTGCCCGTGATTTTGTCTGCTGTCCCCCTGTTTTTCCTTTCTGTACCCCTCGCTGCCCCACTGTTGTTGTGCCCGTGATTTTGTCTGCTCTCCCCCTGTTTTTCCTTTCTGTGCCCCTCGCTGCCCCACTGTTGTTGTGCCCGTGATTTTGTCTGCTGTCCCCCTGTTTTTCCTTTCTGTGCCCCCGCTGCCTCTCGCCACTCCCGCCGCTGCGTTCCCTGCGGCCCCGCCCCCTGACTGCCCATTCGCTGCCCCTGCCTCCCGCCTCCCAGCTGCTCCTCCCTCCCACCTCCCCATAAATGGCGGCCGCTGCACGGTGAGGAGAGCGACCCTTGACCTTGCCAGGTAGGTCGCTCCCCCACCACACAGCTCCGCCTGTGTTGTCTGCCCGCTGCTCCTGTAGGTAAGATCGCCCTCCGCTTGTGGCCCCGGTGCCCGTTTTTGTCTGCTCTCCCCTGTTTTTCCTTTCTGTGCCCCTCTCTGCCCCACTGTTGTTGTGCCCGTGATTTTGTCTGCTCTCCCCCTGTTTTTCCTTTCTGTGCCCCTCGCTGCCCCACTGTTGTGCCCGTGATTTTGTCTGCTGTCCCCCTGTTTTTCCTTTCTGTGCCCCTCGCTGCCCCACTGTTGTTGTGCCCGTGATTTTGTCTGCTGTCCCCCTGTTTTTCCTTTCTGTGCCCCTCGCTGCCCCACTGTTGTTGTGCCCGTGATTTTGTCTGCTGTCCCCCTGTTTTTCCTTTCTGTACCCCTCGCTGCCCCACTGTTGTTGTGCCCGTGATTTTGCCTGCTCTCCCCCTGTTTTTCCTTTCTGTGCCCCTCGCTGCCCCACTGTTGTTGTGCCCGTGATTTTGTCTGCTGTCCCCCTGTTTTTCCTTTCTGTGCCCCTCGCTGCCCCACTGTTGTTGTGCCCGTGATTTTGTCTGCTGTCCCCCTGTTTTTCCTTTCTGTACCCCTCGCTGCCCCACTGTTGTTGTGCCCGTGATTTTGCCTGCTCTCCCCCTGTTTTTCCTTTCTGTGCCCCTCGCTGCCCCACTGTTGTTGTGCCCGTGATTTTGTCTGCTGTCCCCCTGTTTTTCCTTTCTGTGCCCCTCGCTGCCCCACTGTTGTTGTGCCCGTGATTTTGTCTGCTGTCCCCCTGTTTTTCCTTTCTGTACCCCTCGCTGCCCCACTGTTGTTGTGCCCGTGATTTTGCCTGCTCTCCCCCTGTTTTTCCTTTCTGTGCCCCTCGCTGCCCCACTGTTGTTGTGCCCGTGATTTTGTCTGCTGTCCCCCTGTTTTTCCTTTCTGTACCCCTCGCTGCCCCACTGTTGTTGTGCCCGTGATTTTGTCTGCTCTCCCCCTGTTTTTCCTTTCTGTGCCCCTCGCTGCCCCACTGTTGTGCCCGTGATTTTGTCTGCTGTCCCCCTGTTTTTCCTTTCTGTGCCCCCGCTGCCTCTCGCCACTCCCGCCGCTGCGTTCCCTGCGGCCCCGCCCCCCTGACTGCCCATTCGCTGCCCCTGCCTCCCGCCTCCCAGCTGCTCCTCCCTCCCACCTCCCCATAAATGGCGGCCGCTGCACGGCCGCGCAGCGGACGTGCGCAGCGGGCGCGCCGCTGGCGCGCCGAAGGCGCGCCTAAGGCAAGCCCGTCTGCGCCCGTCCGCGACTGGACCGCGCCCAGCGCCAGAACCCCTGGAACCCACCAACGCAACACTACTCGACGGACCTACGACGCCGCCACACTCACCGCACTCAATGCCGGCCGGAACCCTGCCTGCTACCGAGCCTCACCGAGACGCACCCACGGACCCTTCGCCTGCCAAGCCTGCCGATTCACCTGCCCCCGGACGTGCACCACCTCCGCCAAGTCGAGCAACAGCAGCAACCACCTGAAATGCATCCTGCTGAACACCTGCTCCGTCCACAGGCACGCCGTGGAACTCTGGGACCTGCTCGACGCAACAGCACCGGACATCGCCTTCCTCACCGAGACCTGGATGAACGCCTCCTCAGCGCCCGACATCGCCATAGCCATCCCGGATGGATACAAGATCACCCGGAAGGACCGCGTCAACCAGACGGGAGGAGGCATCGCCATCGTACACAAGAACACCATCCGCATCTCGACTAACTCCGACGAGACCTTCTCCGCCGCCGAACACCTACACTTCCAGATACACACTGACCCCAAGACCACCCTCCGAGGCACCCTCATCTACAGACCCCCTGGACCACGCACACTATTCAGCGAAGACATCGCAGACTTCATCAGCCCACACGCCATGCCCTCAGCCGACCACATCCTCCTAGGGGACCTCAACTTCCACCTGGAGAACAACAACGACAGAAACACCACCGCCCTGCTGGACAACCTCGCCAACCTCGGACTCAAGCAACTGGTGAACACGCCCACCCACTACGCCGGCCACACGCTTGACCCCGTCTTCTCGTCCAGCAAGCACATCTCCTTCAGCCACGCCACCGGACTCCACTGGACCGACCACAGCTGCGTCCACTTCAGCTTCAGAAAGACTGCGACCCACCACCACCCGCAACAGGCTCCCCGCCGGAGCTGGAGCAAGATCACCGCCGAGCAGCTCACCGCCTCCCTCAGCCAGAACACACCCACCAACACAACGGACCCAAACGAAGCAGCCAGCAACCTCGCCAAGTGGCTGACCGCCTGCGCCGACGACCTCGCACCACTAAAAAACCCTCCCAGCAGACCCGGAAGCAAGAAAACCCCTTGGTTCACCAACGAACTCAAGGAATCCAAGAAGAACTGCCGCACTCTCGAGAAAACCTGGCGACTCGACCAGACCACAGACAACAGGACCGCCCTCAAGCACGCCACCCGCAAACACCACCAGCTGATCCGTGCCACCAAGAAGTCGGCACTCAAAGAACGACTGGACAACAACGCCCATGACAGCAAGGAACTTTTCAGCATCGTCAAAGAGTTCTCCAACCCCAGCGCCGGAAACAACGACATCACCCCCTCGCAAGACCTCTGCAACTCACTCTCCGCGTTCTTCCACCGCAAGATCACCGACATACACAACAGCTTCGACGCACAAACAACGCACCCTACCGCCGAACCAACGCCCGCCACCACCACCCTCTGCAACTGGACCCCGATCAGCACCGAAGACACCACCCGCACGATGAACTCCATCCACTCCGGATCACCAACCGACCCCTGCCCACACCACGTCTTCAACAAAGCCGACGCCACCATCGCACCCCATCTCCGGGACATCATCAACTCCTCCTTCCACACCGCCACCTTCCCGGAGAGCTGGAAGCACGCCGAGCTTACCGCCCTCCTGAAGAAACCAACGGCGGACCCCACCGACCTCAAGAACTACCGTCCCATCTCGCTCCTTCCGTTTCCGGCCAAAGTCATCGAGAAGACCGTCAACAGACAGCTTGCCGCCTTCCTCGAGACGAATGGATCCCTCGACCCCTCGCAGTCCGGGTTTCGGGCCAACCACAGCACCGAGACCGCCCTTATCGCAGCCACCGACGACATCAGAACCCTAACCGACAACGGGGAAACAGCTGCCCTCATCCTCTTGGACCTCTCTGCGGCGTTCGACACCGTCTGCCACCGCACCCTAGTGAAGCGCCTCAGCAACATCGGAATCCGAGAGAAAGCACTGGAATGGATCATCTCGTTCCTCGCCGGAAGAACCCAGAGAGTCCGCCTCCCCCCGTTCAGATCCGAAGCCACCGAAGTCATCTGCGGCGTTCCACAAGGATCCTCACTCAGCCCAACCCTCTTCAACGTCTACATGAGCCCCCTCGCAGCCATCGCACGCCGACACAACCTCAACATCATCTCCTACGCCGACGACACCCAGCTGATCCTCTCCCTCACCAACGACCCCACCACCGCCAGAGCCAACCTACACGACGGGATGAGAGACGTCGCCGACTGGATGAGGAACAGCCGCCTTAAACTGAACTCAGACAAGACGGAAGTCCTCATCCTGGGCTCATCACCCTCCGCCTGGGACGACTCCTGGTGGCCCCCGGCCCTGGGCACCGCGCCCAAGCCAACGGACCACGCACGCAACCTGGGCTTCATCCTGGACTCCTCCCTGTCGATGACCAGACAAGTCAACGCCGTCTCATCTTCATGCTTCAACACCCTGCGCATGCTCCGCAAGATCTTCAGATGGATCCCCACTGAAACCAGGAAGACCATCACCCAGGCACTCGTCACCAGCCGACTGGACTATGGGAACACCCTCTACGCCGGAACCACAGCCAAACTTCAAAAGAGACTCCAGCGCATCCAGAACGCCTCCGCAAGACTCATCCTGGACATCCCCCGACACAGCCACATCACCGTGCACCTGAAAGACCTGCACTGGCTCCCCGTCAGCAAGAGAATCACGTTCAGACTCCTCACCCACGCACACAAGGCCCTCCACGACCTGGGCCCAAAGTACCTCAACGACCGCATGACCTTCTACACGCCCACACGCCAGCTACGATCAACCAGCCACGCCCTCGCCACCGTACCACGCATCCGCAGAACCACCGCCGGAGGAAGATCCTTCTCCTACCTGGCAGCCAAGACCTGGAACTCCCTCCCCACTCACCTTCGGCGAACCCAGGACCATCTCTCCTTCAGGAAGCAGCTCAAGACCTGGCTGTTCGAGCAGTAACTTACCCCCTCCCCCAGCGCCTTGAGACCCTCCCAGGTGAGTAGCGCGCTCTATAAATGCCGTGATTGATTGATTGATTGATATTAGTGGCCTGTCTCAGTCAGTGTAGGTCATGACCAGGGTTGAGGTTAGTCATCAAATGCCCACAAAAGTGTGTATCCATGCTTTAGTTGTGCTTAACATGTGACATGGACACATGTATTGTGTTGACGTTTGATGAATGTTTGTGCTAGTTGTAAAAAAAAATGTTTCAACCATACAGATATCCTTAAACTTCCAGCTGCAATCTATTTCTACATCTATTGCATCGATACATGTCAACGCCCATCAGAAGAAGGCTATTTGAAGAGCCATCACAAGGAAGGTGAAGACCTTGGGAGTCTGTGACTGGTGTAGTGCCCACTGCAGAAAGAGGTGGGAGGACCTGTGGTGCAGGACCCGGAAAATTGTGGAGGTCCAACTGGGGAAGTCCTCCCAACGTGGATGGGGCGCGAACGGAACTCTGAGCCTCTTGATGGCCCGCGTATTGGTGGTGGCCTACCCTGACCTTGATGGGCAGTTTAGGGCCCAAAAGCAGCAACAAGGGGGTGAGTCCAGGCCAGAGTCATACATGTCATATTGCCAACTGTGTTACATACAGCAATTTTACCAACCATACTGGTGGTGGCCCATGTGTCACACACAAGATGAGTCAATGTTCATGTAAGTGTGGTAGTAGATGCATGCTGCTGTGCTGTGCCTATTGTCTTTCTGACCTGGACAGCAGCAGAGTCCTGTCCACATCCAATTCTGTCTTTTTGAGCAAACACCTGGCTGAGTGAAGTGAGTAATCATCTCATGTTCTCGGGAATTCTGGGTGACAATTATACCACATAGGCAGCTAGTCTTGCTTGTGTGAGGAGTGATGTACCCTCACTATTGTTTCTCATGTGATGGTGGTCCTATTGCATGTGACATGACATAAAGTTCACTGTACATGCAGTGATTGTACAACAGTTCCCATTGGTAAGTACTGGCCATACACTCAAATGAGAGTGCAAACATCACTGGTGCCATCAGCATTAGTGCCTACATGTTGGCCAGTGTGCATTTGCCAGTTGATGGTTCATCTGCGTAGTGTTAGAGTGCACTCATTCGCTGACTGGTGACATGCATGAGGGAGTTAGATCTAGAACTGTGGGGACCCTATGTGAGTGTTTACACGGATCCTTACAAGGCTATCTGAGTATGCAATACCAAAGAGTGATGTGATGTGCCTGCCCATTGGGACTTTAGTGATCCCACATATTCATGTCATAGAGGTTCAGGGACACCCAAAACTGTCAAAGGTTTTATTGACTTGTAGATATACAATCTATGGCTGGCGTCCTCACCTGTACCAAGCAGGATTGGGGATGTTCATATGGCTATGTGGAGTGTTGTACTGTGTGAATCCAGAGTATCTTTCCTCCAAATATTTGGACCTCAATATTTTCAGGGAATTTTATCTGCTAAATGTGATACATAGCTAAACTACATGTGTACAGCTGTCATTTGGCTTTTGAGGTAGTGGACATATGACGTAATTTGGAGTGCAACGTTTCAGTGTGTAATGAGTATTTGCATGTGACATAATGCCTGTCACAACACTAATTGATTGTACATTGGTGTACAACTTGACCTTCATGAAATCATGATGTGTTATGAGTAATAGTTAGATTTTGGGCCTTGTGTGAGCATTGTGTTATTGTCACATTTGGATCCATCCTATTTGGTAAGATCTCTTTACAATGATATACTACAAGTGTTAAAGTATGCAAGGTGATCAACTATCCTAGTATGGACATAAAGATTCAGTGTAGAAAATTCCATCAATGCATTTGGGCCTGTCTGGGTTATGGCATGAGTAGACCCAACTGTTTGCAGGTCATATAGCATTCATGCATGTGCTCATGCTAAATTTGAATCTTATGGAGTGAACCATGAAGGTCGTGTGATATGTGGTCTTCTCCAATGTTTTCAGTGGATTTGTGATGGGCAGGTGTGGAAAAGCAGTTGCAATAAACCCATGTTACATGTCATTTCAGATACATCCAGGGTAAGCGGAGGAGAAGGGGCCAATGTCGGTGGGGACACAGCTGGTCGCAGGTGTTCCAGATGTGAGATGTCAGATGCAGAGGTCTCCATCTTTATGCTTTTTACTAACACAGAGAGAGATTTCGAGAAGCTGGTTTGAGGAGTGCCCCAGAGGACATCAGCTCAAGCTCATCATCATCTGAGTCACCCTCCGGTAGACACTCCCGAATGGTGGCGGACCCAGCAGGATCAGTTCCACCTTCATCCTTGTCCGCCACCCACAGTTCCATCGCCACCCTCCCTGTTATTCTCCCACGAAGGGAACAGTCTCTTTTTCTCATGGCACCTCAGCCCCTGCCCCTGTTAGCTCTGCTGCCCTGAGTGGGGAGGCTATTGGTCTCCTGAGGAGCATCTCTGTGGGTCAGACTGCAGTCCTGAATGCCATTGAAGAGATAGGCAATAAGCTGACCCAGGTGTTTGGTACCTGGAAGGCATTCACACTGCCATGTCTGCCCTACAGAGATATGTTCAGGCTCTGGCCTCCTCCCTCATGGCAGCCCTCCACCCATCCCAACCTTTCACCCCCCTCCTGCTCCTTCCCCATCCAAATTCCCTCTTCCCATTCCTATTCCAAGTACATGCACACCTAAGCATGCACACACTTCATCAGACACAAGCACCACTCTAAAACACAAGACATCCACAAAATTGAAACATGCATGCACACAGCAGACACTCACCTCCCTCACTACCCCCACCACCCCCAACATACCCTCAGGTACCACAACAACACATACAGAGCCCTCCACAGACACACCCATACCCGCAGACACCACACTCACATCAATGAACCCCTCCATAATACACAGCATTAATTCAGACACTGAACCAACAGCCACATACCCCTCCACAACACCCACATCCTCAGACACCACACCAACAGCCACAGACCCCTCTACAATACTCAGCACATCCACATCACTCCAACCAAAAAAACGCAAATGCTCACAGTCACCCACACAATAGACACTAACACAACACACAGTATAGTCAGCAGACCGATCTCACACTTCCAGACCCTCTTCCTCCCAAACCAAACTTCATCCATAACACCCTACCTGTTTTCCCTGTGAATCTGTCATATTTTCCGTTGCCCCAAAGTCCAAAAACACCCTCCCACACCCAAACCCATCCATTCCCCTTCCCACTCCACCCCTGAAAAACAGCCTCTCCACCACCTTGAACCCAGCCCAGAAAAAAAAACTCCTAATGCTAAACCCAGCCAAAAAAAACTCAAACTCAAAAAGCCCTCTCCCAAAGACAAACCCTTCCCTTCCTAAACCTCTGCCTCCCTCTTCCCAAGTTCCATCTTTGAGCTACCTGCTATGCCCAGTGGATGCCCCTTTGTGAGAAGGTTCCCTGACAGTGTCAGTAAGGGCAAGTTTGGTGGCACAGTATTGTGTTGTGGCACATGGACAATGAATGGACGGGCCATTGGCCTTTGTTTTATTTTTGGATTGCTTTAAATCCATTCATTAAAACATTCACAGTTTGGAAGACATTAGTCCTGCCAATACTTCCCTATTTATTTGATGTTATTGTATAGTTCGTGATGTGTGAGTACAGTTGTGTTTGTTTGATCCCTGATTGCTAATCCAATGATGTGACCTTGGAGCCAGAGCTGGAGTTAGACAGGACAAAGGGAT
Source organism: Calotriton arnoldi (assembly GCA_963921515.1). Taxonomy (NCBI): domain Eukaryota; kingdom Metazoa; phylum Chordata; class Amphibia; order Caudata; family Salamandridae; genus Calotriton; species Calotriton arnoldi. Next base: position 13,713 of record CAWUFW010027849.1, read on the forward strand.
ATGTTGGATGGATATCTATGTGGGTTGACATCCAAATGGGGCAGACATTGCATTGAGTGAAATGTTATGTGGTAAGTATTCCAGATTGGCCTGGCCACTGTCAACGTCATTTAGGTTGCACTTCTCCCTATGATGTAGGTTGGATATGTGTTTGATATATTGAAGTTAAATATTTTTATATCCTCACATTGAGGGTGACAACTTGTTATACCTTTGTGGAGTTTTGCATGGACATGTGTCCATTTTGCAGTGTGTACCTTACAGCTACTTCATCTAGCTGTGTGCCACATGCTGTGTTTGCTTTCATATTTTGCACTTACCTATTACCTACACATGCATGGAACTTGGTTCTGCTATTGGTTGTCACTGATATACTTCAGTTCCCAGTTCCAGTACACATGGATTTTGTCAGACATATGCAAAATGTACTGTGCCCCAGAGCCCCAGCCATTTTTGGGTTCCTCCTGATGGAAGCATAGCTATTCTGCAGAGAGTGTTTCCATTGTGCCCTTAGAATGGTTCTCAAACTGATTTTATGTAATATCATTGACTGACATTGTCAGCCGCCTTCTCACTTGGCTGTTCTGCCTGACTGGATGCTGGGCAGCTCCCTTACCTTCTGCCATTACTGCTGTTGGGGAAGAAGCCCGGGAGAACCGACAAAACCGCCGCTGGGGAACTACAACTCCCAGCATCCTTAGTGCTTGGAGACGCACTTATTACAGCGACACCGGCTCGCGGCCAGTGTAGCCGCCTTCTCACTTTGTTGTTCTGCTTGACTGGATGCTGGGCAGCTCCCTTACCTTCTGCCATTACTTCTGTCTGGGAAGAAGCCCGGGAGAACCGACAAAACTGCAGCTGGGGAACTACAACTCCCAGCATCCTTAGCGCTTGGAGACACGCTTATTACAGCGACGCCAACCTGCGGCCAGTGTAGCTGCCTTCTCACTTGGTTGTTCTGCCTGACTGGATGCTGGGCGGCTCCCTTACCTTCTGCCATTACTGCTGTTGGGGAAGAAGCCCGGGATGCGTGTGGGGATTCGCCTGGGCCGTGCCCGGGCAAAGCCTGGGCCAAGGGCGGGCCCGTCGATGCCCGTCGGAGCCTGGAGGAGGCTGGGCTGGGCCCCCTCCCTTACATCTGGACCTCAGGACTTTTGTGCTTCCCTCTTTAGGGTACTGTGTTCCTAATATTTTTCACTAACACTCTAAGCCGAATTTGTAACAACAATGGGAAAACGTAAGGGTCTTAGCGAACACCCAGGGAGTGGAGTAGCAGGGACACTTGATGCCTTCCTAATGAGGACTGAGTCTGTTCTCACTCATGAGATTGAATTAACGGAACAGCGCCTTTCCCTGGAGTCTCTGATTTCCCAGAACAGCTCTTCCCTCGGTAGTCATAATATGGATGGCACCACTCTAAACCCTCCCCAAACCTTGCCCATGGCTCACCCGTTACCAGTTTCAGATGCACCGCCTTCTCCTCCTCTTGAGGCAGCAATTGTGCCCAAAATAGTCACCAGGGGCCAGGCTGCGGAAAGCCAGCCAGAGAATAACAATGAGCCACCAGTAAAAAGAAGAAGGGGCGGCGGACTCCAAAAACAAAAAACACTGAAAGCCGCCTGAGCTGGCAAAGCAAGAGGGAATAGAGAAACTGGGTCTGGACAAAGCTCTATTCTAAGTACTACGACATTGGCACCTCATATGACTGATGATGACACTTGGAAAAGACTAGAGACTTTGGTCACTGTGCTTCTGAACACCCTCCTACTTAAGCTAACCCAAATTGAAGAGAGACTCAAAAATATTGAGGGTTCGGACATATGTAACCTTTCCACCTCCCATTCCTCACGCGCTAGAACGGGTTTTGTACCATCATCAAATAAGGAGGCGGGGGCCCGCCTGGAACCTATTACCGAGGTGAATCAGTTACGTCACCTAAATAATAATGCGAGCAATTTGGAACTTACAAACCCCATCCACCAACAAATTCCCCATTTACCACCCAATGACCATCCCACTAACCCGGGGGTAGATATAACTTCACAATCACATGTTAGAAATATCCCAACTAGGACTGCAACCAACATACGGGTAACATTACCAGGGGATGAAGGGAAAGATGACCCCTGAAGACAGCAAAGATCTAATATGGGATCGTCTGCCACTATATACCAGTCTGCATCTCCCACCAGCATCATCCCCCCTTGTATTGGTTCTGGGAATTGTCCCGACTTTGAGGGTGGACCAGGCTGAAACAACCATGCAACTAATGGACAAATTCCTACACTGGATGTCCCGTCATACATTCATTACGGGCAAAGGGCGTCCCCCACTGGCTACTCAAATCATCATGGCCAGAAGGGTAGGCTGGCTGGGTCCGTCTATGAAATCAATGGAAGGTGATTGTGTAGTAATAAACTTTAACAATCATCTTGCATCAAGATCTATCTTAGCCCAACTACATAGAGACCCTACGAATGGTACACAGATCATAGGTCTACCCTTGGACTATTTCTATAGACCCCTTCACTCTCTGGCCCAGGAGCCGAGAGCGCACTTAAGAGGAGGCCCGCTGAGGCCTAGTATTGAAGGCAACATGGGTGGTGTGGGGGTACCCCTCGAGAATAGATTTGCAACACTCTCTGATCTAGATCAATGCGACTGACTACACTCATCCGCTAATGATGGGTCTTCTACAGAGATTGTTCCATCTCCTGACTTTCAAGCGGCCACCAAACCCAAAGAAACCCAAAGAAATTAGGAAGGGGCAAAATAACTTATTTAAAATAAAATCCTGGAATGTGACGGGTATCACCAACAAATTGGGTAATGAACACTGGCAAAAACTTTGGCAAGACAAAGATGTCTCCTGTCTCCAGGAGACATGGGCAACGGAACCTGTCTTCATAAATGGCTATCGTTCTTTTCAGACAAAGGCAACCCCATCAGCTGCAGGGAGAGCCAAGGGGGGCCTTCTAACGCTAATCCCCAACACATTGGCACTGAAAGTTAAGAAGTTTGATGTCAGGAGCGTTTATTTTCATCTCCTCATCCTCGAGCTCCCCATTGAAGGTACTTGGTTCATAATAAATTTTTATAATAACAATTTTGAACCAAATATGTATCTAGTTGTAGATGAGGTAAATATGGCAATTGAATTGATGATGCGCTAAATATTTAAAAAAAAGATGAGGCACTAACTATAATTTGGATGGGAGATTTTAATATACACCCGTGCAAGTATAACCAAGATCATGTCTGTGGCCTGGACGATCTGGTGGGAAATCCTGTCTACCATTTTTCCCATAATAATTATGGAAATAGTCTTAATAGGACTTTATTCACTAGGAATATGGTAATAGTTAATATATGGAATAACTTAGCGGATTCCCCTATGAAAACCTTTCGCCGTGAAGCCCAGGAATCAGCAATTGATTTTATAATGGTTTCTAACCCTTTTTATGATAGTTTTAAACACACAGATGCCCAGTTCACGAGTTTTAGTGATCATGCTATTTTAACCTGTGAAATAACCCTGACACCTAGGGAAATGAGTATGCACCAGAATTTAGGACTCCCACTATTGGCTAGGAAAAATGGCTACCAATTAAAGTGGGTCCAAACTGATAAGCATAAGCTGGTCCCTTCAATAATAAAGTCCACCCAGACTAGCATTAATAATTGCTTAGATTTAGGAACCGCCCCAGCAGCTCTGGTCTTCTCCTTCACGGACCTGTTAGAACATAAAAAGGTGACACTTACTTGCTATAAATCAGATAAAAATAATAAGGGCAAAGGCCAGTTTGATTCCCCTTGTTCAAAAACCACGAAGGCCCTTATCATAGCCTTAAGAGCTCAACCGAGAAACTCAGCCGAAATTGCCTCACTTTGCACTCAATACAAACTAGCAAGAAGGAAAAGGGAGAGGGTCCTGAGGGAGGAGATCTGGGCAAAGCTTGGGCATGCAACAATGAAGGGCAACAGCAGAGAGTTTTGGGAAATAATTAACTAGCCCTATTTTAAGACTCATAGGGACCCTACGTTAGACACTAATGTAGGTGAAGAGGAATGGGTGGATCATTTTGCAAACATCTTTTCCCCCACCACTTCTCTTGTCCAACCTCCCGTTTTCACACCCTGCAGTACCCAGGAAAACTGATCCTTCTCACTCATAGAAGTGAGGAATGGGTTAGCGGCCTGCAGTGCAGGGAAGGTCCCGGGTCCTGACTGGGTCCCAATGAAGACCTGTGGGTTCCTCTATTGACCAACGTATTTAACAAAATAGCCGTAGTAGGCCCCCCTCCGTCGTGGAAAACTAGCGTAATTGTTCCAATTCACAAAAAGGGAAATAGGGGAAGTCCTAAGAACAATAGGCCTATTTCGCTTCTAAATACAACAGCCAAACTTATGGGCCGACTTCTCCTATCCAGGCTGGAGGCCTGGGCGCTAAATAGGAAAATATTAAATGCAGCCCCAGTACGGGTTCCAGCAGGGAAAAGGCACCGTAGATCAGTGCCTGAACCTTTCATTAATTATGGACAAATATATCAGAGCAAAGGGTGGGGAAATCTATCTCACCTTTATGGATCTTTCAGCAGCATTTGACTGCATGTCCCACTCCAAGCTCTGGCATATAATGGAAGGGATGGGGATAGATTTGCCCATAACTGACTTTATCCGTCAACTATACTCAGATGCGTCTGCATCTGTCTGATATGGAACAAATGGGGAATGTACCCGCCCCTTTAAGATCTTAAGGGGGGTAAGGCAGGGCTGCGTCCTTGCCCCGTTTCTCTTTTCCATCTACACGAACGGTGTTGAAAAAGCTCTTGTGGGCGCGACCCCGGATTTCCCTGTGTCTGATTCCCTCCAGCTGTCAATTTTGGCTTACGCTGACGATGCAGTCCTGATCGCCAGAACGGGGATAGGGCTCCAATGTCTTATAACAGCCTATGCAGCTTTTATGGACTCTTTGGACCTTAATGTCAACCAAAGTCATTTCCTATTACAGCAGGGGTGGCGACCGAGATAACACCCCATACCTCCACATGGATTCAGGGAAAATTGAGGTGGTTGAGTCCTTCCCTTACTTAGGGGTACTTTTTGATAAAAAACAACCATGGTCACGGTTAGTTGAGGGAAGGGCTATGGGAATGGAGAAGATCCTAACAGCGCTAAAAGCATTTATGAATAGGATGGGTGCAAACCACTAGCCACTATTAAACATATCTATCATGCCAAAACCAAGTCTGCGGCTACTTATGGGGCAGGCGTCTGGGGTATGGCACCCATTGACTCACTTCAAGCCATTGAGAATAGCTTTTTTAAGTCACTGGTGTCCCTCCGCAATCCCACTCAAACTATGTATTACACATAGAGTTTTTTTTTTTTAGTTTAAGGTACTTTATTGTATTAATCATTTGATTACAATAAAAGAAAAAATACAAACATAGAGATAAAATAATTTCCATGATTAAACATCATATAAAAGAACATACATAATTCATAATACCAAGTTTATGCATATATATATATATCCATATATTAAAAGCAGTCTAAGCAGTTAATGTTTTATAGGCATGTTCTAAAAACTGAACCGTCCTTATAATTGCACTGTCCTCTTTGAGCCTGAAACAATAGCGTACAACCTCTGCAGTTGTTCTTATTTTAGCATTATTAAACAAGGGGCGTAAGTATATCCTCCGTATGGGCAACAGCTTTGGGCAGATGCACATTAAGGGGCCGATTCCGATTCGGGCCGGAAAAAGCACCGACCGACTCGGATCCGGTAAAAATACCGACCGACACGTACCAGTGGCGCCCGACACGCCAAGTACGATGCAAGCCGCGATAAATCCGACCGACACGTCAGGAAACCAAGCCGACCGACCGAGCCGCTCGGAAAATAGCAATCCGGCCGGAAAAACACGCGAATCCAACCGACCGACACGCACCCGGAACAAATCCGACCGAATCGTACCCGCCAACTCCAACCCGCAAAGTACGATGCAAGGCGCGAAGAACACGACCGAGTCGGACGGAGGACAAGCCGTACGACCGACACGCATACAAAACCGAGCCGAAGCAACACAATACACCGCGACCGACGCGTACGCAGCATACAAAACTGCACAAACACAGCGTGAACGAAACGGAAAACACCGTACGAGACCAATGCACGGTCCGACTCGGTCACAAGAACGTTTCCAACATACACAAACAGCACAAAGGAAAAATCAACCAAAAAAGGCCAAACAAGCAATTACCAAGCCAATAAATACTGGGGGGTGGGGACAGAGAACAAAGACACACCCACAACTCCACCTATATAAAGGACACAAATCACTACCATGAGCCTTTGCAAATGCCATTCCACTACCAGCACCCAAGAGAAAGCAACCACACACCCACAGCTCATCCCTCACACAAGCCACACACCAGCAGCACGCCAACAAATACCTACCTCACATACACCCAGCACAACACACACCCACACACCCTCACCTGCACACCAACACACACATCACCCACCATCACCACCCATCACCATGCCCCCCAAGAAGAATCACAAGTTCCTAGATTGTGAATTGGAAGTCCTGGTAGACGAGATCCTCAGGGTAGAGCCACAGCTGTTTGGCACATTGGTCCAACAGACCCCCATGTCGCAGAAAACCAAGATGTGGGAGAGGATCATCAACAGGGTGAACGCCCAATCACCATGTCGGCGCACAAAGACCGACATCCAGAACAGGTGGTATGACGTGCGCAGGAGGGTACGGAAACTGCTGAAGCAAGATTACATCAACAGCCAACACACCGGCAGTGGCCCTCCTGCCAAGCCAATATACCTCAGGCCCTGGGAGGAGAAGGTGCGGGCCAACCTACCGCCAGTGAGCATATATGGACTAGAGGACATCCCAGAGCCTGGTGAGTACACAACAAATGTACACAATATACTGCCACAAAACACACACACATCACTGTCAAGGGGAGAGTCAAACCATGCACTCATAGCAATTACACAGCAACTAGAACAGAATCATCCCAAAATGTGTATGTCAGTCAGATAAACACAACACATGCCATCAAAAAAGTCACATCCAACTGTGCCAACACATGTACAAACACAACCACAACTACAGCTAGGCAGTGGCACAAATAGAACTAACACACACATCCACACATGTAGCCACCACAACAACACCAACACACAGTGAAGACCACTCAAAGGAAGGAATTCTGTGTATGCTGGCCAAGTCAGTGTAGCCAATAGCATCATGGGAGTCGCAGTCACACATATTGCCCCCCCACAACTGTCCCATCAACACCACCCTGAACCATGCTCACATCACAGGGAGTGGAGAAGGACTCACAAGATGGCTGACACTGGCTACTGCTGTGGGGAGCACAAGGCCCTGCTGCCAACTGTGCACCAACAAACAGCAGGACACCACTGACTGACATCCTGAGAGACAACTTACACTCCCTGCAATGCAAGCACGTTCCATGGTGGGATATCTGGCTAGCTGGGTGGGAAGGGGGACTTGCAGCACTGACCATAGTCACCAGCACCTCCCCTCACACCCCCCCCCCCCCAACACAAACTCCACAGTACCCACCTGGTAGAATGCAATGCCCTCCATCCTAACACAAGATCCCACAAAGCACCACCACCCTGGGTTATGTTGTGTGAAGCACAGGGACACTCTTGGGACTCTTAGCCAAACAACTGCCAGGACAACACTCCCAGCCATCCTGTCAGCACAGCCAGCCCACCCCACAGGGAAGCAGAGTCAAAAGGAAGGAAGCATGGGCATGCTGGGAAGGGGGTGGAGGCAATAGCATGATGGGAGTCGTAGTCACAGACATTGCTCAGCCTCACAACTGTCCCATCAACACCACCCTGAACCATGCTCACATCACAGGGAGTGGAGAAGGACTCACAAGATGGCTGACACTGGCTACTGCTGTGGGGAGCACAAGGGCATGCTGGGAACTGCACACCAACCAACAGCAGGACACCACTGTCAGCCATCTTGCCATTGCCCTCACACCCACACACACTGAACTCCCCACAAAAGCAAGTAAGTATGGGAATGCTGGGAAGTGGGGTGGAGGCAATAGCATGATGGGAGTCACAGTCACAGACATAGCTCACCCCCACAACTGTCCCATCAACACCACCCTGAACCATGCTCACATCACAGGGAGTGGAGAAGGACTCACAAGATGGCTGACACTGGCTACTGCTGTGGGGAGCACAAGGCCCTGCTGCCAACTGTGCACCAACAAACAGCAGGACACCACTGACTGACATCCTGAGAGACAACTTACACTCCCTGCAATGCAAGCACGTTCCATGGTGGGATATCTGGCTGGCTGGGTGGGAAGGGGGACTTGCAGCACTGACCATAGTCACCAGCACCTCCCCTCACACCCCCCCAACACAAACTCCACAGTACCCACCTGGTAGAATGCAATGCCCTCCATCCTAACACAAGATCCCACAAAGCACCACCACCCTGGGTTATGTTGTGTGAAGCACAGGGACACTCTTGGGACTCTTAGCCAAACAACTGCCAGGACAACACTCCCAGCCATCCTGTCAGCACAGCCAGCCCACCCCACAGGGAAGCAGAGTCAAAAGGAAGGAAGCATGGGCATGCTGGGAAGGGGGTGGAGGCAATAGCATGATGGGAGTCGTAGTCACAGACATTGCTCAGCCTCACAACTGTCCCATCAACACCACCCTGAACCATGCTCACATCACAGGGAGTGGAGAAGGACTCACAAGATGGCTGACACTGGCTACTGCTGTGGGGAGCACAAGGGCATGCTGGGAACTGCACACCAACCAACAGCAGGACACCACTGTCAGCCATCTTGCCATTGCCCTCACACCCACACACACTGAACTCCCCACAAAAGCAAGTAAGTATGGGAATGCTGGGAAGTGGGGTGGAGGCAATAGCATGATGGGAGTCACAGTCACAGACATAGCTCACCCCCACAACTGTCCCATCAACACCACCCTGAACCATGCTCACATCACAGGGAGTGGAGAAGGACTCACAAGATGGCTGACACTGGCTACTGCTGTGGGGAGCACAAGGCCCTGCTGCCAACTGTGCACCAACAAACAGCAGGACACCACTGACTGACATCCTGAGAGACAACTTACACTCCCTGCAATGCAAGCACGTTCCATGGTGGGATATCTGGCTGGCTGGGTGGGAAGGGGGACTTGCAGCACTGACCATAGTCACCAGCACCTCCCCTCACACCCCCCCCCCAACACAAACTCCACAGTACCCACCTGGTAGAATGCAATGCCCTCCATCCTAACACAAGATCCCACAAAGCACCACCACCCTGGGTTATGTTGTGTGAAGCACAGGGACACTCTTGGGACTCTTAGCCAAACAACTGCCAGGACAACACTCCCAGCCATCCTGTCAGCACAGCCAGCCCACCCCACAGGGAAGCAGAGTCAAAAGGAAGGAAGCATGGGCATGCTGTGAAGGGGGTGGAGGCAATAGCATGATGGGAGTCGTAGTCACAGACATTGCTCAGCCTCACAACTGTCCCATCAACACCACCCTGAACCATGCTCACATCACAGGGAGTGGAGAAGGACTCACAAGATGGCTGACACTGGCTACTGCTGTGGGGAGCACAAGGCCCTGCTGCCAACTGTGCACCAACAAACAGCAGGACACCACTGACTGACATCCTGAGAGACAACTTACACTCCCTGCAATGCAAGCACGTTCCATGGTGGGATAACTGACTGGGTGGGTGGGTGGGTGGGAAGGAGGTCTGGCTGTCAACCAAACACAATCAATGCAGACCATGTTCACACCCCAGAGAATACATAGAAATGCCCAAATAATGCAGGACAATGTGCCACACCAATATCAACCCCTGACTGTGACGACTTAGGACAATACAATGTACAGGCCCGCACCCCGAGGCACAGTCACAACTGTCAGGTGTGTCAACCACTGATGCCTGCAGAAACATGACATACATTGTTTGTGTCTCCCAAAAACAGGTGATGATAGGGACACAGCAGCAGACGCTGAGGAGTCCCAGTCCCAGGCTCAAGAGGATGCCGAGCTCACTGGCGTCGTACAGCCTCTGTCCTCCTCGGACGATGAAGAACAACCTGGCACATCCGGTGCAAGTCAACATGCTGCACCAGCAGGACCACCAGCTGCAGCACCAGCAGGTCCACCAGCTGCACCCCCTGCACCCACCCCTCCAACGACTGTCACCACGAATACCATCCCTGCCGACATGGACAGAATAAGGAACAACACCAGCGCAGTGACCCTGGACCAACCTGGGGCCATGGACACCACCACCACCACCAACCCCCAAGGTGGACCAGGGTTATCTGTGCGTGCAACTGCACACACTGCACATGTCAGCAGGGGTGGTGGGAGGGGTGGGAGACAGAGGTCGCTGCTAGCAGACGTTGCTGGTGTGCATGAAGACCCACAACTGGTACGCATAGCTGATGCGTACCAGTCCAGCACCGGAGAGCTCAGCCAGGTAGTGGGGCTCCTCAGAGACATCAAACAGCAGCAGGCTGCCCATCATGCCCGCTTGGACTCCCACATGTCCCACGTGGAGTCACACATGTCACGTGTGGACTCCCACATGTCACGTGTGGACTCCCACATGACCCGCGTGGAGTCCAAGTGGGATGTACTACATGAGATGACGGCGGTGCACAGGGACATTTTACAATGCCTCCGCCAGATGAACAGCAACCAGTCCACACCTCCCTGTGTGCCAACAACATCTGGTACCGAACAAACTGCAACTGCCACAGGGAGGGAGGAGGACTCTGGCGGAGAGTCCCCTGCACCGCAGCAGCCTGCACTAGAGGGCCCCCC
>CAWUFW010027850.1:0-24615 GCA_963921515.1 Calotriton arnoldi
ACCTTCAAAAACCTTTCCATGTCTTTAGAATTCAGCTGAACTCCATTATCAGTAAGTATGCTTTTGGGACACCCTTCCCTTGCACACACCTAAGATAAGAATTTTACAACTGTGTACTTTCATCTCCGGCCACCTGGACAGTATGTCCATCAGCACTAACAAATATTTTGAGGAACTTCAACAGTTCAGGGTCCAACAATGTTTAATGCAATCTCATCCCATACTTCTACAGGAATCTTCCGGTACGCCATATGTGGGTTTCTCCACTTCTGAACTTTGTCACTCACTTTGTAATCATAGCACTCTCTGATCATTCTTTCAATCTGAATGTCCATTGCTGGCCACCAATACGTTGTTCTTAGTCTTTCTTTCATTTTATTAAGACTAAGAACCTCATAGGCCAGGCTTACCAGATGATTTCTTACTCTTTGAGATGGAACTAATCTGCTTCCCCTCAACAACAAATTGTTGACCACAGACAACTCATGTATGACTTTTCCATATCCTGAGATGCATGCGTCACTGATAACAGATTTACTGCCAGACATGACTAAATCACACACTTTCAACCATTCATTGTCTTTATCACTCCCCTCCAACCACTCCAATTCGATAACGCAACAATCAGTGATGACACACACACCTTGCATTTTTCTTCCTTCCACCATGCACATTCCTAAGTTTGGTACCCTGTATTTCTCTGAATTTCACCACCCACAAGAACTGTTAAAACTCTTTATCACCCAATACACTGCCAGGGCCTCTTTTTCAATGGTTCTATAATTGATTTCAGCACCCTTCAGAGATCTGTACTCAAAAGCAATAGTGACTTCCACCCCTGTTGCTTTTGTCTGAGAACCACCCCTATTCTCTATTCACTGGAATCCATCACTATACGACATTTTTCACCTGGGATAAAACTTTTTAAACAATGCCTGGAGCTGAGACATGATTTGTGATCAATGAACTCTTTCTGACACTCTTCACTCCAACAAATTGGGATTCCCTTTTACAGTAGTGCGCGAATAGTGGCTGTGCGACTGGCAATATTTGGTAAGAATCTGGTATAGAATTCTGCCATCCCCAGAAAAGCTCAGGACTCTAATAAATTGCAATTTAAAATCCTCTTTAATGGTGAATTCAGATTTTAAGTCACAATTCTGAAAGTGCCACATGAAAATCATTTTCTTTTCCACACCTTAGGCCTGAGGGGATCGCTCGCTTTAGAGCTTGCTCCATTGTGCCACCCCTCCATGGCATTAATCTTGTTACTCAGGGTGAACTTCCACTCTCCTACTTATGTAATCCTCTTTTTGATCTGCCCCACCCTCATTCCTGACCCAGCTAAGCCTGCTGTTTTTGTGACTCTGTACTGTAGCTCGTTTATATAGCGCTTACTACCCCTTGCAAGCTGTTGTAACGATGTATGGTGAGGATAGTAGTTAACTCTCCCCTTCAGCCCTTGCCCTCCTTGGCACTAGTATTATTGTCTCCTTAACCTGGTTAACAATGCCATGACCCTTTGCAGTTTTCTTTTTCACATAACTCTCTGCATTCTCCCCTCCTCACTGATACCTTCCTTTTGTTCTTCCCATCCTGGACATGAGTTGCCCTTTTGATTTTCCTCTTTCACCTCTGCCCTTCCAGCTCTTCCTGTCTGTGCTTCAGTGCTTAGTTATTAAAACAATACCTGCCAGGGCCCAAAGATTTGGTCAGAAGCCTGCAGTCATTGCCATGAAGGTCAGGGGTACCAATATCAAGGCTGCATAGTCTTGCTTCCAAATCATGCCTGTTTCATCCATAGTCAGATACCCCCTGCCCATTTATCTCACTGTTGCAGATTGCTTTTAGGTCTCGCCTGAGGCAACATGCATGCGCTGTCTCGTTGCAATTTATTGTATCGGAAACATATTAAACAAGAATTGGCACAGCCAATAGTTTTCACTTATGCAACATCTATTGGCTTTGTCAGTGTTTTTCTTTACATGTTGCATAGCAGCGTCAGCTGCTGTGCAACATGACTTAAAGTAAAAAAGAAACAAAAAAAGCTATGAATTGGCCAGTGTTAAGTGTGTCTTAGCGCTTTTATTTTCCTTATGCACAGCAGCCCAGGCTGCTGTGCAATGTGTCTTAAAACAGCAAAGAGGGGTTGGGGAGCTAACTTCTAGCCATGCTGAACAGCAGCTACACTGGTATACAATATGGCTAAAACACATTGGCAAAGCCAATTGCTCTAGCATAGGCGAGACCTATTGGCTTTGCCAATGCTTGTTCATCCATGATTTCTCCCTTCATCACTATTTTCACTCTACTCTACAACACTGCACTCTACGCCACTCCTTTCTATGCCACACCACACCACTCAACGCCACTCTATCCTACAACACTACTCTCTACCCCACTGTATGCCACTCCACTCTATGCCACTCCACTCTATGCCACTCCACTCTATGACACTCTACTCCACTTTGCGCCACTCTATGCCACTTGACTCTATTCTACTCTCCCTACTCCACTCTTCTCCACTCATTGCCACTCCACTCTATACCACTCCACTCTACTACACCCAACTGCACAACACTCCACTGCAAGACACCATACTCCTCTCTATGCCACTCTTCTCCACTCTGACACTCCACTGTATACCCCTCTACGACACTCCACTGTATGACACTCTATTCCACTCTGCATCACTCTATCTATGCCACTCCACTCTACGACACTCTACTCCACTTTACCCCACTATGTGCCACTCCACTTCACTCAACTCTGCACACTTAACTCTACTCAACTCTATGCCATTCCACTCGATACTACTCCACTGTAGTCTACTCTAATCCACTCTACAATGCTCCACTTCAATACATTCTACACCTCTCTATGCCACTCCACTCTATGCCACTCTACGCTACTCTATGGCACTCCACTCTACTCTACCCCACTCCACTCTATGACACTCTTCTCCACTCCACTCTGTGACACTCTACTCAACTCTATGCCACTCCACTCTATGCCACTACCTTCTATGGCACTCCACTCTACGACACTCCACTCTGTGACACTCTACTCCACTCTATAATACTCTACAGAACTCTATGCCACTCCACTCTACGACACTCTACTCTACTCCATTCTACGACACGCCACTCCACTCTAATCCACTTCACTCTACAACACTCCACTCTACTCTATGCCACTCTACTACACTCCACTCTGACACTCTTCTCCACTCTACGATACTCCACTCCACTCCACTTTATGACATTCCACCCTGCTCCACGCCCCTCTCCCATCCCCACCTACTTTTACCCATGCTGAACAGAACCACACAGGTGTACAACATGGTTATAACACATTGGCAAAGCCAATAACTTTCACATAGGCGAGATCTATAGGCTTTGCCAATGCTTGTTCACCCATGCTTTTTCCCTTTATCGCTGTTTTCCTCTTGCTCTTCCTCTTTCTTTCCTCCTTTTGTGTTCTTCTATCGTTCTCTGAGTGAAAGTCTGAGGAGGAAAAGAAATTAGTGCCAGTGGGCCCCACCTGCAACCACCGGTTCAAATTAAGCCCTTCTGTGCTTCCTTAGCCTTGGTTCTAGGAGCTCTAAGATGCTTCCTCCTCTGTTGTCCTTTGTTGTCCTCCATGGTGCTTGTTTTGGTTCTCTCCCATCCTCAAAGAAGCCGCCTGTCCCTTTGGGGCTTCCTTCCTCACCCTTGCCCCAGAGTGTGGGGGAAATGACAAGTCATGCCACTTCATTTCCTTACGAATACTAATGTGATTTCTTAAAATGTGAAGATTTTGCAGAAAAGGAATTATTGGTTGTTGACATTCAGTGACTTTGCGCTGTCCTAGTGTCAAATCTCAGGGTATGCTTCAGCTAGCAGCGTAGCTAAGCTACCAAAGGCCAGATGTGCGACCGTTTTTTGCGGTCGCAAACTGGAAATTGGCCCATTTGCGACCGCAAAAAAGGATGGAGGTATGTACAAATGCTATTTTGCGAGTTGGTGCCTTGCAAAATAGTGTTTGCGAGTCGTTATTAGGAAGGGGCATGCCAAAGGCGTCCCTTCCTAATAGCGAGTCAGAATGGTATGTACTATTGTTTTGCGACTGCATTTGCAGTCGCAAAACACTCACAGTTTACCGCCTTCTTCACCTTTGTGAATAGGTGTAAAATATTTTTTTTAAGCAGGCAGTGGTCCCAGGGACCACTGACTGCCCTTAAAAAATGAAAAGAAACATTTTCATTTTTTTTTTAACGCATTCCGGGCTGCATTTGGAAAAATAAAGTTGCTTTATTGAAAAATCAAACACAGACATGGGGGTCTGCTGTCCCCAGCAGGCCACCATCCCTGTGTTTGCAGGCCATTCCCAATGACTCACAAATTGCGACCTGCCTCATGAGTCTTAATGAGGCAGGTCCCGTGCGACCTATTTAAGAATCACATACAGTGACTCAGACACTGTTTTACATTCCATTTTCTGAGTCGCAAAATGTCGCAATTTGCAACTTGCAAAATGGAATGGTTGTACATCTGGACCCATATGCCTCAATGTATGCTAGGAAACTGGCCTCCCAGCCGCTGGTTTCATAGTAATATTCTGTTATATACTCAGTGTAATACGAATTGGAGCATACTTAGCTGGAACGGGACCATCAGTGGCAGTTGTGGTAAGTAACAATTGTTTTAAATGTATATTGTGTGCATGCTTGCAGATCACAGTGTGTTGATGTGATATAGAGTGTGTGTATGAGTGAGCATGTGTGTCTGTGAGCATGTATGGGTGAGTGAAAGTGAGTGAGAGTCAATGACAGGTAATGTGATGTGATCCTTGTGAGTTTATCATTGGCTCTCTCATACTGAAGGTAATTATTATTTTATGGAGGCACCCAGAGCAAAATTCGAGTACTGGCATACTTTAGGCAATACTTAGGATTGCAATCACTTGTGACAAAATACTGGCACCGGCACACTAGGGGTAATTCTTGCCATAAAGGGCACCGATGGTAATACTAGTACCCAAAAACTAGAGGTAAATAGAGGCACATAGGCCACCTGTGGAAAAATACTGGCATGCATGAGGAAATTCTTGGCATGTGTACACCTGTTGCAAAATGCTGATGCTAGCCCTCTTGAGATAATTCATATCATAAAGGTGAACACCTGGCATATGGGAGGGTGGCAACCATGATAAAATGCCCCGACATACTGAGGTAATGTTTGACCTAAGGGTCACCTATGTGGACGGTATAAAAATTCTGGCATCTACAAATTGGATGTAATTTTTAAAGGGACACCCGTGGCAAAATGCTGGCCCTGGGACAATGGATATATTTCTTTTTTACATGTGGGGGCACCCATAGCAAATTTTGAAAATAAAATTAATCAACTGTAGGGGAACGTCAGATTTCATTGGCTTGGCACACCGTGAAAGAATTTGAATATTTAATGAGAGCCCTTTCAACACCTATGGCATTTTGGCAAATGTATGTGACAATTTAAAATGCACTATTTCACCCCACTCTTTTCAAACTTTTCTCGGGGAGATAGCCCTCAGAAGAGGTCTGGTTTACTCGTTTCTCTCACTCACTGAAATTCAGAGCAAGTATAATGCCCTAGAATTTACAATGATTAAATCAGCACCAAAACATATGTGATATCTAAAATCGACCTGTGTCTGTGCTATGTTGTTATGCTAATTATGCAATTATGGAACTTCAGTTGTGATGTCAGTTCTCCCTGGAGAAAAATGAGGGTCAATGGTCATATGATGTCACTTCCTGTCAGGTCATGCAGGTCAGAGGGTATGTGCTGTCACTTCCACTACCCCTGGCATTTTGTTGAATCCACGCCCATGGATGTACATAAGCCTTGAATTGCATGAGGACCCCTGAAGGATGGAGTGCTCCCCGCCCTCGCCTGCAGAGGACTGACCCTCAGAAGCACCAAGGAAGCGTGAGGAGATCTCAGGCCAAAGGTCAAAGCTCTCCAGTGGAACTAAAGCAGCCGATTAAGTCGCTCAACTCCAGGTCAGACCCAATAAACCTGTTGCTCCAGTCCGACTATCCTCCACCGTCCCAGCTGCCCCTTAGTTACAGATAATTACTGTACACATTCAAGCTTGTCATCAACACTGAGGGGCCGATTCCGATCTCGGTCGGAGGCGCACCCAATACCATTCGGTCGGGAAAAAAGCCATGCGAAAGCCAGTTTCCCGACCGATCCGTACAGCACACCGAACGAGCAAGTACGATGCGCACAACAGCAAAAATTCCGGCCGAGCCGTACTCACCCAAACCAGGTCCTGTTCTCCGACCGAGGCGAATCCGGAAACGCCGAATCGAGTCGCACGGAAGGGAAAATGCAGCCCCGTCCGGCCGGACAAGTACGATGCGCTTTCCGTACGCGCCGAACCCGTCGCTACGCACGGCACGTCAAAGCATCCGGGAGAGGCGCACATAAGCTCCGAATCGCGCCACAACACGATCCACGGCTACGAGACGAACACAGCACAGACGAGGACGACGCGAGCGGCGAGGGACGAAGCGAAGCGACGAGGACGAAGCCAAGCGACGAGGACGACGCGAAGCAACGAGAAGGACGAACGACACGAACCAACCATGAATCCCTTCGTCCCGATCATACCAATATTCTACATCTACTACCGGAACAGGCACGGACGCGTACGGCGCAGAAGGTAAGTCAGACACCAACCACAAAACACATACAACACGTACACGACACATCACACACATACACTGGGAATCTGAATATACTTGCAACAGCAGCACCATAGGGGCGGGATGCCCATCACCAATGCCACATATGCACACAGGGGCCTGAATGCGCGCCACCACCCCAACCCAGGGGGCTGGATGCCAACCACCCTCAACCAGGGGGGCAGGATGCCTACCACTACTACCACCCTCACCCAGGGGGGCAGGATGCCTACCCACTACTACCACCCTTAGCCAGGGTGGCAGGATGCCTACCACTACTACCACCCTTAGCCAGGGGGCAGGATGCCTACCACTACTACCACCCTTAGCCAGGGGGCAGGATGCCCACCACTACTACCACCCTTAGCCAGGGGGCTGGATGCCTACCACTACTACCACCCTTAGCCAGGGGGCAGGATGCCCACCACTACTACCACCCTCACCCAGGGGGGCTGGATGCCTACCACTACTACCACCCTCACCCAGGGGTGGCAGGATGCCTACCACTACTACCACCCTCACCCAGGGGGGCTGGATGCCTACCACTACTACCACCCTTAGCCAGGGGGCAGGATGCCCACAACTACTACCACCCTCACCCAGGGGGGCAGGATGCCTACCACTACTACCACCCTTAGCCAGGGTGGCAGGATGCCTACCACTACTACCACCCTTAGCCAGGGGGCAGGATGCCCACAACTACTACCACCCTCACCCAGGGGGGCAGGATGCCTACCACTACTACCACCCTTAGCCAGGGTGGCAGGATGCCTACCACTACTACCACCCTTAGCCAGGGGGCAGGATGCCTACCACTACTACCACCCCAACCCAGGGGCGGCTGGATGCCTACCACTACTACCACCCTTAGCCAGGGGGGCTGGATGCCTACCACTACTACCACCCTTAGCCAGGGGGCAGGATGCCCACCACTACTACCACCCTCACCCAGGGGGGCTGGATGCCTACCACTACTACCACCCTCACCCAGGGGGGCAGGATGCCTACCACTACTACCACCCTCACCCAGGGGGGCAGGATGCCTACCACTACTACCACCCTCAGCCAGGGGGCTGGATGCCTACCACTACTACCACCCTCACCCAGGGGGGCAGGATGCCTACCACTACTACCACCCTTAGCCAGGGTGGCTGGATGCCTACCACTACTACCACCCTCAGCCAGGGGGCTGGATGCCTACCACTACTACCACCCTTAGCCAGGGGGGCAGGATGCCCACAACTACTACCACCCTCACCCAGGGGGGCAGGATGCCTACCACTACTACCACCCTTAGCCAGGGGGCAGGATGCCTACCACTACTACCACCCTTAGCCAGGGTGGCAGGATGCCTACCACTACTACCACCCTTAGCCAGGGGGCAGGATGCCTACCACTACTACCACCCTTAGCCAGGGGGCAGGATGCCTACCACTACTACCACCCCAACCCAGGGGGGCTGGATGCCTACCACTACTACCACCCTTAGCCAGGGGGCAGGATGCCCACCACTACTACCACCCTCACCCACGGGGGGCAGGATGCCTACCACTACTACCACCCTTAGCCAGGGTGGCAGGATGCCTACCACTACTACCACCCTTAGCCAGGGTGGCAGGATGCCTACCACTACTACCACCCTTAGCCAGGGGGGCAGGATGCCTACCACTACTACCACCCTTAGCCAGGGGGGCAGGATGCCCACCACTACTACCACCCTTAGCCAGGGGGGGCTGGATGCCTACCACTACTACCACCCTTAGCCAGGGTGGCAGGATGCCTACCACTACTACCACCCTTAGCCAGGGGGGCAGGATGCCTACCACTACTACCACCCTCACCCAGGGGGGGCTGGATGCCCACCACTACTACCACCCTTAGCCAGGGGGGCAGGATGCCTACCACTACTACCACCCTCACCCAGGGGTGGCAGGATGCCTACCACTACTACCACCCTTAGCCAGGGTGGCAGGATGCCTACCACTACTACCACCCTTAGCCAGGGGGCAGGATGCCTACCACTACTACCACCCTTAGCCAGGGGGCAGGATGCCCACCACTACTACCACCCTTAGCCAGGGGGCTGGATGCCTACCACTACTACCACCCTTAGCCAGGGGGCAGGATGCCTACCACTACTACCACCCCAGCCAGGGCGGCTGGATGCCTACCACTACTACCACCCTTAGCCAGGGGGGCTGGATGCCTACCACTACTACCACCCTTAGCCAGGGGGCAGGATGCCTACCACTACTACCACCCTCACCCAGGGGGGCTGGATGCCTACCACTACTACCACCCTCACCCAGGGGGCAGGATGCCTACCACTACTACCACCCTCAGCCAGGGGGGCAGGATGCCTACCACTACTACCACCCTTAGCCAGGGGGCAGGATGCCTACCACTACTACCACCCTCACCCAGGGGGGCAGGATGCCTACCACTACTACCACCCTTAGCCAGGGGGGCTGGATGCCTACCACTACTACCACCCTCAGCCCAGGGGGGCTGGATGCCTACCACTACTACCACCCTTAGCCAGGGGGGCAGGATGCCTACCACTACTACCACCCTCACCCAGGGGGGCTGGATGCCTACCACTACTACCACCCTTAGCCAGGGGGCAGGATGCCTACCACTACTACCACCCTCACCCAGGGGTGGCAGGATGCCTACCACTACTACCACCCTTAGCCAGGGTGGCAGGATGCCTACCACTACTACCACCCTTAGCCAGGGGGGCAGGATGCCTACCACTACTACCACCCTTAGCCAGGGGGCAGGATGCCTACCACTACTACCACCCTTAGCCAGGGGGGCAGGATGCCTACCACTACTACCACCCTTAGCCAGGGGGCAGGATGCCCACCACTACTACCACCCTTAGCCAGGGGGGCTGGATGCCTACCACTACTACCACCCTTAGCCAGGGGGGCTGGATGCCTACCACTACTACCACCCCCACTCATAGGATGGACAATGCATGACACAACAAGCACACCACAACCTAGGGAATGCAAGATTAAGACATCCCCCCACCACCATGACAAGCGTGTGTAGGCTGTGTCAAATGCCTACAACACCGAACATGACTTTCAACATACAATGTGACCCCCTAGCACATGTGCCACACATATATGTGTGTGGCACCCACAATGCAAGCAGCCCATGACCATTGTGGCAATGGGGCCTAAACCCCCATCATCACAGTGACCAAAAGGTAAGTGTGGGGTCCATAGCTGAAGCACATTTTGACCATTGTGGCAATGGGGTCCAAACCCCCATCATCACAGTGACCAAAAGGCAAGTGTGGGGTCCATAGCTGAAGCACATTTTGACCATTGTGGCAATGGGGTCCAAACCCCCATCATCACAGTGACCAAAAGGCAAGTGTGGGGTCCATAGCTGAAGCACATTTTGACCATTGTGGCAATGGGGTCTACACCCTCATCATCACAGTGACCAAAAGGTAATTGTTGACAAAGAAAGAGCTGCAACTGCCAAACTGCATGGATCATTCCTGCTCACAGAACCAAAAACTCATCTGTGGCAAAGTAGTGTATGTGTCCCATTGCAACATAAATTGGGGGAGCCAAATACTGCAGTGCAAATGAAACATTCCTTTGGCCATGTGCAGACAAACAACACCCATGGGGGCTGAGACCGTCAACAGTCATCAATGACACAATGACAGAAGTGACCATCAGAATGCAGAACCACATATTTGCACCAATGGGCACACAAATGCAGATACCCTGTGGAGACAGCAGATGTGAGGTGAACAGATACCATACCATGGCAGCAATGGGACACACAAACCATGATCACTGTGCTGACCGATGACCTAGGAGTCCCAGGGACAGCAGGGGAAACACACCAAACAACATACAGCCAATGGCACACCCAAGATATGCCAATGCAGTGGTGCAGATGCACAAACACAAACAGGCAGACCAACACTGTCATCATACACAGCAGGTGAGGGGTGGGGGTGCCAGTGTCCCCAGGCAACCACACAACACATGAGGAGAGCTGAATACCAATCATACAGATGTGCATACACTGCCACACTAAGGTAACTCATGGATCCAAATCCCCTATGTGGGCAAGCAGGCATTGTCAGGTGAGAGGGAGCACAAAACACACATGTCACACAGGCACGTAGGAACAACAACTGACACAGCAAGTCACAGACACACCACAGCACCACCCCCAGGGCCCCCACAATGTGGTGACCCTGGGCTGAATAAAAATACCACTGTGATGACAAAGCTAAATGTCGTTCACACTATGAACCACAGTCAGGTGTCCTGAGCAACAAACTACCATCACACCTACACAAGCACAAATCAATCAGCATGGCCAGTAAGCCAAGGCCAACATGGAGGCAGGGGCCTAGCCGGGCAACAACTCTCATCTGCACACACTCAACACCACACCCCTCGACCTCCAACAATGTGCAGCAGTGAAGTACACATGCACTGGTGACATTGCACATGCACCCATGACTATTCCAGGGTGGTGGGTGGGAACCAAGGTGTAGAAACACATCACACATGGACACTCAACAAGACTCCTGAATGTCTGACACACTGCACACTACGCTGTACATGGACATGACGGCAATACCACACCGACCAATGGGATCCCAGCCACAGTCACACACCAATGAAGAAGCCAAGGTCACCCACAACGAACACACATAGACAACTTCCAACATTGCAGCTCTGACCCTGAGGAGTGGCAGCAGTCACACACACAACATGTCACAATCACTGAAAGATAACACAAACTGGAAATCACATGACAGGGGCAAACAACAAGTGCCAAGGGGAAACCTGACTGTGACCCATCTGCGTCTGCACACAAACTCAGCCCTGACAGCAAACACACCTATGGGTGACACCCTGATGACCAGTAATGTGCCATGCACCCACATCACAGAGAACACAGGGAGAAGACTTTGGGGGAACATAGCTCAAGTCAGCAAGCATCACAAACAGGTACAACACTAGGGATCACAGCATGCGCAGATGAATGGAAGTGAACACACAGACATGCACATACAACACACACCTTGGGTGCAGGCAATGTCACACGTGTACACACTGCCATGAGGGGACTCCACTCCTGTGTGAGGAAAGCTGTGCCATATGTTGCCTCAGTAGGGCCCCATCATGTCAGCTGAGCACTTGGTCACACAATCAACAATTAGCACCAAATGAGGGCTCCCATCACATCAGCCTGGTCATGGATGTGCCAACGGAATCATCAGCACAGATCCAACACACTTGTATAGCAATGTTGCACTGACTACACGGATGAGTCCCTCCCCATTGATGCCCAAACCTGCATGTCCACTGGAGATGGCAACACGGTCAGGGAAGTAGACAAATGCAACGATGGCAGGCACAACAGATGTGCAGGGGTGGAAGCCACAGATATGAAATTGCCAATGTAAGTAGGAAACCCATTGCCAAATACTGAACACATGACACCCTCAGATGCTGCTATTGATGACATGGATACACCACATGATAGGACACATTCCCCCTGGACCACATGGGTTCCTGCACAGTAACACTTCATAATCATGAGACCAGATATCACCATCACTGCAGCAAGGGCATGGTTAGCTGCACCAACAACATGTACATCTGAAGCATGAGCACTAGAGAAAAGAAAGTTGCTTTATTCAGCATATGTGTTGAGGCCAAACGAAGTCCTGAAAAAAGAGCAAAGGCCAATGGCCAGTCCATTGTCAAAGTTCAAACAGGGTGACACTGGCAGATGTCACCCTACGCATGCCTGCACAATACCAGGGACAATCCACTAGGAGGGGCAACCGGGGGGCAGGCCAGGCACCGCAGGGACAGGATCAGGGCTCACCAGGGGGAGTCAGGGAAGGGGTGGTGGGTGCAGGAGAGCCACTGACAACTGCAGTGGAGGTGTCTGACATGGTGTGTGCCGGCACAACTGGGGGGCATGACACAGATGTCGTGGGTGCCGGCACAACTGCAGTGGACCCTGCAGATGGGGTGGACAGGTCCGCCACTGCAGTGCCCAAGTCAGACAGGGCGGTAGTGGACTCCACTGCAGTGCCTACCTCCAGGGGAGGAGAATGGGGAACAGGCAAGGTGGGTTGGACAGAGGGGGGGACACCCTCACCACATCAGTGGCACAGACAAGCGCAGCGGGGGTGTGGTGCTGGGAGAGCAAGTGGCAGGGGGAGAAGGCCGGAGCATCTTGGGGATGGTATATCTGTGGGTGGGGGAACCTGGGGCAGGGTGTGGTGGGGGCACCTGTGCAGTGGGGGCCTGAGGGATGGAGGACGGAGACCTTGTGCCTGAGCTGCAGGGTGGTGGCGGGGTCTTGCTCTTAGCACTCCGGGGGGACTTGCGGGTGGGGGCCTCAGTCCGTCTGCGCCTGGGGGAGGGTGTCCGGGGGCGAGGGGCACTCTGCTCCGTGTGGGTGGGCTTCCTCTTCCCCCGGGATGCTGGAGCAGCTTCATCGGTGGGGAAGAGGCCGAGGTCACAGAGGAAGAGCTGCTGTGACTTTGGGGTTGCAGGTGAGGCAAGGGAGGGTGCTTTGGAGGGAGAGGGAACTGAGGACTGCGCAGTGCATGTGGATGCGTGTGTGTGTTCCAGGGCCCCATCCCCTGTGAGTCTGGCTTCAGTCCCCTGAATGTGCGTGCGTGTGCGTTTTGTCATTGGCGTGTGTGTCAGTGTGCTGGATGTGTGTGTGCTGGTGTGTGCCTGTGCCAGTGTGTGTGTGCCTGGGATGGGTAAGGTGCTGGGGAGTGTGGATGGAGCAGAGGCAGGAGGGGTGAGGGACCGTTTGAGGAGGGACACTGCTGCCGTCAGGGAGGAGTCCATGGACCTATTGCCCCTCTGTAGGTCAGACATGCCCGATGAGATGCCCTCCATGAACGACACCAGCTGAGTCAACAGCGCGGTGTGCGCATGGAGGACACTCAGCATGGCTGTCTGCCCTACATGGAGCTGGCGAAGGAGGTACACAGACTCCTCACTCAGGGCAGCAGGGGACACAGGGGCAGGGGGTGCGGTGCCTGGCCCAAAGGAGACACGCTCCCGGACATGGGAGCCTCCACGGACCTGGGGAATGGGAGCCGATGGGAGGGCGGTGGTGGTGCTGGTGGTGGCGGGGACAGCAACACTAGCTGGGGTGTGGTGGCTGCTGACACCCGCCTCCACAAGGGAGTCATCCTCCGAGTTGCTCTGGTCCTCAGCTGAGGTGGATGCTGCTGAGGACTCCTCGGTGTGGCTCCCCTCGCCCTCCGTGCCACTGGGTCCCTCCGACCACTCCTCGGCTGCTGACCCAGTCTGGCTCTCCGGCTCCTCCTGGTCCGTGGAGCTGTCCCCTTCCGTGGCCGTGGATGTATCTGCAAACAATGGGGAAACAGACAGACATCAGTCACCTGCACCAAACGCACACACCACTGTGAGCACAGCACATTACAGAGCAAGCCCTGGCATCATTAGTTGTACATTGCTAAAAGTGCCCTAATTGAACAGGAGAAGTCAATTGTCAGTCTGATGCCAAGCATGGCACTCACATCCCACATGGCCTTGCACCCATCTGTCTGGTGTCTGTTGGATTGCAACACCCCAGTGTTGACACATGCACCAAGTACACAGTAGTTGGACAGTGCAGAGGACACGGTGTGGACACATCACAGCTCTTGCCACTGAGTCAGTACAGGTTTACGGATGTAAGGGATGCCCAGAGTCAAATAGGAAATGCATGTGATGCATTCCAGCGACAGACACCATGATGCACCCATGTCCTGATAGCCAGCGCCACTATGGTGTGCATGTAGCACATGTCACTCCCCTGCAGGATCACCAATCAGTAGACACATGCCATGGCGGAGGCATGACTGCAAAGTCATACATCACTGTCTCAGTGATGTATGACTTTGCAGCCAGACAACAACACTCTGCACTGTGTCACAATAGTAGGTCATGGGGAATGCAAGTCCTGGAGCTGCACAAGTGCACATGTACATCCCCCCCACAACACATCCTCTTAACCCTCATCTGTCCAGGTCATACCTATTGGACATATGGGAGACCTGTGACACTACCCTCTGAACCTGAGCCCCTCACACTCTGCTGTGCATGGGGAACAGCTGCCTGAACTTCACATTTACATGCCCCAGTCTGCATGGGCAGCTGATCAGACACCTATGTGTCACACAAGTATCGTCTCCTATGGTCACATCTCCAGTGGCATGCTGAGCCCCTACCAAGAAACTCCACAGCAGTCCTGGCGACTAATCCACAGCACACTGACACAGAGGCAGACACCTGAGGGGTCAAAACACTGTGCACAATGTGTCCTCTGATACACGGGAGTGGGAGTACAGAGTGTATTGTATGGCCTGGAGTAGGCATGACTGTCCAGCCCCACATGAATGAGGGATGAGCCCTGGACTGTAGGCAGCTGGCTAAGTATGTGTGACACACGTCATATACATACTCCTGGGGCCCAAACATTGTTCCCACCCGCAGCATGGGTGTGTGCCAGGTACCCCAGCCACATGTGGTGGATCAGCTCAGCAATTGGACCACAGATCAAAGTAACACGCTGAATACATGTCAGAATACAGGCATTGTGTAAGCAATGGACCCACCCATGATGCCCACCACAGAGTCAGGGAAACAGATGCTGTCTCCCACCTTGAGTCAAGCAAACTGCAAGGACACAGTCCTAAGTGACAGAATTCCCTGCATGTAAGGGCCACACCTGGGTATCAGATGAGGAGTGGGCAGTGCACAATAGAGGGACATGGCTCCTGGACAACATGACTGCTGTACTGTGGCAGTTCAACCTGGCCCGAGGAGGGCACATAACATGTTAGACAGAGTACACAGTGCAGTCTTTGACTCACCCCCTCCTTGCTGCTCTCTGGCCTTCAGCTGCCCATCCAGGTCTGGAAAGACCACCGCCAGGATCCTGAGCATGTGGGGGGTCAGGGTCCGTGTTCCGCCCCTCCTGCGAGGAGGCGACAGCTTCAGCTGGACCCGTGCAATCCTCCGGGTCCAGCCCCGAAGGTCCTGCCACCTCTTTTGGCAGTTGCGGATCCGGCGCTTGTAGACCCCCACGGACCGGACAGCCCGGACGATGTCCTTCCATATCTCATGCTTCCGATGGGCAGAAGCCTGTCAGGATGACAAAGTGATAAGGCCATTACTACACATGCAACATATCCGTGCATGACACAGTTGCATATACATGTCGCAATCACAGGGGCACATGGTGTACCCAGGCAGTGCACGGCTGCCCATGGACAGTTTTCCAGAAGTCACTACATGGTATCATAGCATGGGGAGTAAAACCCTGTTCAGAAGCACTGTCACTGCACCATACCTGTCCAGTGCAAGTCACTACACACTATGGGGGGTGACAACTACTCAGTGAGCCTGCTAGCCAGTGGTGTGCTGACTCTCAGCCTTGCTAGTCAGACAAAATGCACATTCAGAAAGGCAGTGCACAGAACACTCACCTGCTCCCCTGGTGTCCCATACAGCTTGCTGTACTGTGGAAGTAGGCTGTCCAGCAGGGCCTGGTTCTCTTCAAGGCTGAAGGCTGGGGCTCTCTCCACAGTACGTGCCATTGCAGGGTCCAGAGGGGCAGAGACAGCAGCAGTGCAGTGGCAGATGTCGTCCTGGAGCATGTAGTGCAGGCAAGTGGGCTCTCAGGGGAACATGCAGCAATATATATGTGCTGGAGAGGCAGATACTGTCCCTTGTGTCCAAAGTGATAGGTCCAAGTCGTTTGCATCTTCTGAATCTGGCCAATCCATGGAATAGCAGCACCAAAACACGCCCACAGCATCCTTCAAAATTTCAACTTCATGACATACATGATTTTGCAACATTGTTGTGGGTGACCAACTGATTTTCCAGCAACCGACTCGTTCGAATATTCGAAAACGCGTCCGTTGCCAGGCAAGCCCATTGTCAATGGGTGCGCACCGATCGGTCCATTGAGGTACAACGCGCACAGGGGTACAACGCGTACCCGCACACATTGAATGCAATGGGCCGGCCGGAGGCACCGATCGGTCCATTGCAGTACAACGCGCACAGGGGTACAACGCGTACCCGCACACATTGAATGCAATGGGCCGGCCGGAGGCACCGATCGGTCCATTGCAGTACAACGCGCACAGGGGTACAACGCGTACCCGCACACATTGAATGCAATGGGCCGGCCGGAGGCACCGATCGGTCCATTGCAGTACAACGCGCACAGGGGTACAACGCGTACCCGCACACATTGAATGCAATGGGCCGGCCGGAGGCACCGATCGGTCCATTGCAGTACAACGCGCACAGGGGTACAACGCGTACCCGCACACATTGAATGCAATGGGCCGGCCGGAGGCACCGATCGGTCCATTGCAGTACAACGCGCACAGGGGTACAACGCGTACCCGCACATTGAATGCAATGGGCCGGCCGGAGGCACCGATCGGTCCATTGCAGTACAACGCGCACAGGGGTACAACGCGTACCCGCACACATTGAATGCAATGGGCCGGCCGGAGGCACCGATCGGTCCATTGCAGTACAACGCGCACAGGGGTACAACGCGTACCCGCACACATTGAAAGCAATGGGCCGGCCGGAGGCACCGATCGGTCCATTGCTGTTCAACGCATCACTGTACATGTGACTGGCATATGTCAGCATGCCTGTCTCAGATGGACATATGCCAGCCACAGATAGCTCCCAGGGAGTGAGGGGCACACCTACATCACGACAGCCTGTCCAAACCTTATCATAAGGCATGTAAGGCTGCATTTCCTATTGTGTGTATGTTGGTGTACATGTTGTCCTGTGGGTGTCACCTGTGGGCAGCCACCCCCAGGCTGTGCACGTGTTAATGGGGACAGGATCCTGGGTGTTACGTGTACGTGACCACTGTGATGTGCAACTGTTCATATCTGTGCATGTGCCATGGTCACATTTCACAGTGGTGTTTGTGTATGTCATGTCACATACCCCGTGAGTCCCATGTGGGACGGTATGTTTGAGCCAGGGTGTCCCAGTGGCACAATAGTGATGGCCCTCCACAGTCTTTGTGCATGTAGTGTTTACAATGTCTCTGATTTCATGTGCACAATGGGAGACAGTCTCCACATCCACGTTGTGTGTGCATGGACTCTGATGTTGTGCGTGTGTGTCACAGACGTCCATGGCTCTCCTGCCATGGCAAGTGTGGCCACTACCTGTGGGGGTCATGTTTGTTTTGTTGTGGTGTACACATGATACTCCAGGTGATGCCAGTGTCCATGTGGCATTACAGGGTCCCTGGGAATGTGCCTGTCGTTGAGCTGTGGTGCCTGGGGCACATCTGTCCTCACATGTCACTGGGGGGTGACTGTGACACAGCATCATGATATCCAATGGGCCAACCTGGGACAAATTGATGCCACCTGTAGGACCGTGTTGACAGATGTTGGCCATGTATGTACCATACATGTCGTTCCGGTACTGCACACTTCATGTAGTTGTGCCTCATGATGATGTATGTTGGGATCTTGAGTGTGTTCAATGCCGCATATGTGGGGTGACTGACGATCTTGCTTACTTCTCCTCTGCACTGCAGGGCTCCTGCTGTCCATCGGCCATTCCCAGACCTGGCAACGATGGTGGAACGGGACAGCATCCGACGGTACCGCTTCACCAGGCAGCTGATTGAGGATTTGGCAGTGCAGTTGTCCCCACATTTGCAGCCTGGCCGGCCGTATCCTACAGCGCTGACCCCCAAGGTGAAGGTGATGGCAGCCCTACACTTCTTTGCCACCGGTACCTTCCAACATACTGTGGCGTCTGCTGGTGGGATGTCACAGACCATGTTCAGCCGTGTGCTCCGCGATTTCTTGGCGGCAATGTTGCTCTTCCTGAACCGGTACATCTATTTCCCTAGACTGCGACGACTCACTGACGTGAAGAGTGACTTTTATGCCCTGGGGAGGATGCCGCATGTCATTGGCTCCATTGATGGGACACATGTGGCTTTGGTACCACCACAGGCCCAGGAGCAGGCCTACAGGAACCGCAAGCACTACCACTCGGTCAATGCACTGGTGGTGTGTCTTGCAGACATGACCATCACACACGTGTGTGCCCGTTTCCCTGGTTCAGCACACGATGCCTTTGTGATGAGGAGTAGTCGCATCCCCAGGTTGATGGCACAGATGCAGAACCAGCGTGCCTGGCTTGTCGGTGTGTACTGACTTTGTGCCATTGTGTGTGATCTGATCTGTAGTATTCCGCCCACTTTTCCAAGTCAGCTGATGTGCACTTGTCTGTCCGTAGGTGACTCGGGATACCCCAACATGCCGTGGTTGCTGACACCCCTCAGGAACCCTGTGACACCTGCCCAGATGCGCTACAATGAGGCACATGGTCGGACCAGGAGAGTGATTGAGCGGACCTTTGGTCTCCTGAAGAGCCGCTTCCGCTGCCTGGACAAGACCGGAGGGTCCCTCCCATATGCCCCTGCGAAAGTGTGCAAGATTATCATCGTCTGCTGCATGCTCCACAACCTGGCAGTGCGGAAGGAGTTGCCTCTCATCCAGGATGACGATGACCAACATCCGCCACCTGTGGAGGATCCTGGCCTGGACCACGATGCCAGTGACGATGATGATGATGATGGTGATGGTGATGTCCGCACACAGCTCATCACCAACTTCTTTAGCTGAATGTGAGTATCCTGAGGTGTCATGTGAATGATGTGAGTTGGCATGATGTGTGGGTGGTGCTCTGGTGCTGTTGGAGTGTGTCCATGGGCTACTTGACTGGATGTGTGTTGCGATGTGTGGTGACAGGTGGGCTGTACTCCCCAACAGTGTTGACATGCTAACTTGGTTCTGGGTGGGTATCTTGTAACATGTATTGTGCATGAGTTTTGCTGTTCTGTCCTGTACTCCATTGCTTTTGACTGTGTGTCATTTCTGTCCTTCACAGGGTACTTTCAGATTCGTTTGGTCAACTGTGTCCACCGACAACGTGATTGCACATCCAGGCTGGTAGCTGTTGTGTCCCTACAGGTGATGTGCGCCACACCCATGGACTTCCTTCTGTCTACAGTTGTTGACTGTGTGCCCGCTACCAGGTGGGGTTACCTTGCATCTGTAGTGGTTACGGCATGTTGCTACTGTGTAATAAACCTGTGCTTCACTTAGTGATGTGCGTTGTCTGTGGTCACACATTTGACTGCCATTTGCTTACTGCACCTGTGGGCTACTTGACTACAACTGGGAATGGGTGTGGTGTCTGTGCATTGCACCGTCTTCCCTGGCAACATCAGTGTAGGCAATGAGTCAGATGGCCTAGGTGTGTATGTGTTGTGTAGCCCTGGTGGTGTGTCTCCCTCATATGTGTCACGTTGCCTGTACTCACATGCCTGTGTTGTCCTTGCTGTTGCAGTTCGCATACACAGTGTAATTTTGTTGTTCATCATCCCCATAACAGTACCCACGTTGGAATCACGACAGAGGCAAGTATGGTGTATTATTGTGTTTATTGTGATACATCTGTGATAATAGTGCATAGGATGGATTGTGCTGTACATGAATCTTGCAATCCCAAGTTCCTAGATGAATAGAAAGTCCAGGTAGACAGGATCCCCAGTATCGGGGCCACAGTTGTCTGACACATTGTTCCAACTTGTACTCCCCATGCAATGTGTGGGAGTAGTGTTGCCATCAACAGGGTGAACAGTCTGTGCACAAAGGCGAAAATCCAGAACAGGTTCAGGCTTCCTGGGAGTTGCGCTTGGCCATCAGCCTCTCACTTTCCCCTCCTCGGACGACCCCTCTTCTTGGGGGGGGGCCCTCAAGTGCAGGCTGCTGCGGTGCAGGGGACTCTCCGCCAGAGTCCTCCTCCCTCCCTGTGGCAGTTGCAGTTTGTTCGGTACCAGATGTTGTTGGCACACAGGGAGGTGTGGACTGGTTGCTGTTCATCTGGCGGAGGCATTGTAAAATGTCCCTGTGCACCGCCGTCATCTCATGTAGTACATCCCACTTGGACTCCACGCGGGTCATGTGGGAGTCCACACGTGACATGTGGGAGTCCACACGTGACATGTGTGACTCCACATGGGACATGTGGGAGTCCAAGCGGGCATGATGGGCAGCCTGCTGCTGTTTGATGTCTCTGAGGAGCCCCACTACCTGGCTGAGCTCTCCGGTGCTGGACTGGTACGCATCAGCTATGCGTACCAGTTGTGGGTCTTCATGCACACCAGCAACGTCTGCAAGCAGCGACCTCTGTCTCCCACCCCTCCCACCACCCCTGCTGACATGTGCAGTGTGTGCAGTTGCACGCACAGATAACCCTGGTCCACCTTGGGGGTTGGTGGTGGTGGTGGTGTCCATGGCCCCAGGTTGGTCCAGGGTCACTGCGCTGGTGTTGTTCCTTATTCTGTCCATGTCGGCAGGGATGGTATTCGTGGTGACAGTCGTTGGAGGGGTGGGTGCAGGGGGTGCAGCTGGTGGACCTGCTGGTGCTGCAGCTGGTGGTCCTGCTGGTGCAGCATGTTGACTTGCACCGGATGTGCCAGGTTGTTCTTCATCGTCCGAGGAGGACAGAGGCTGTACGACGCCAGTGAGCTCGGCATCCTCTTGAGCCTGGGACTGGGACTCCTCAGCGTCTGCTGCTGTGTCCCTATCATCACCTGTTTTTGGGAGACACAAACAATGTATGTCATGTTTCTGCAGGCATCAGTGGTTGACACACCTGACAGTTGTGACTGTGCCTCGGGGTGCGGGCCTGTACATTGTATTGTCCTAAGTCGTCACAGTCAGGGGTTGATATTGGTGTGGCACATTGTCCTGCATTATTTGGGCATTTCTATGTATTCTCTGGGGTGTGAACATGGTCTGCATTGATTGTGTTTGGTTGACAGCCAGACCTCCTTCCCACCCACCCACCCACCCAGTCAGTTATCCCACCATGGAACGTGCTTGCATTGCAGGGAGTGTAAGTTGTCTCTCAGGATGTCAGTCAGAGGTGTCCTGCTGTTTGTTGGTGCACAGTTGGCAGCAGGGCCTTGTGCTCCCCGCAGCAGTAGCCAGTGTCAGCCATCTTGTGAGTCCTTCTCCACTCCCTGTGATGTGAGCATGGTTCAGGGTGGTGTTGA
This sequence comes from Calotriton arnoldi, assembly GCA_963921515.1. Taxonomy (NCBI): domain Eukaryota; kingdom Metazoa; phylum Chordata; class Amphibia; order Caudata; family Salamandridae; genus Calotriton; species Calotriton arnoldi. The sequence continues at coordinate 21,902 of CAWUFW010027850.1, forward strand.
TGGGCCAGTTGTGAGGCTGAGCAATGTCTGTGACTACGACTCCCATCATGCTATTGCCTCCACCCCCTTCCCAGCATGCCCATGCTTCCTTCCTTTTGACTCTGCTTCCCTGTGGGGTGGGCTGGCTGTGCTGACAGGATGGCTGGGAGTGTTGTCCTGGCAGTTGTTTGGCTAAGAGTCCCAAGAGTGTCCCTGTGCTTCACACAACATAACCCAGGGTGGTGGTGCTTTGTGGGATCTTGTGTTAGGATGGAGGGCATTGCATTCTACCAGGTGGGTACTGTGGAGTTTGTGTTGGGGGGGGGGGTGTGAGGGGAGGTGCTGGTGACTATGGTCAGTGCTGCAAGTCCCCCTTCCCACCCAGCCAGCCGGATATCCCACCATGGAACGTGCTTGCATTGCAGGGAGTGTAAGTTGTCTCTCAGGATGTCAGTCAGTGGTGTCCTGCTGTTTGTTGGTGCACAGTTGGCAGCAGGGCCTTGTGCTCCCCACAGCAGTAGCCAGTGTCAGCCATCTTGTGAGTCCTTCTCCACTCCCTGTGATGTGAGCATGGTTCAGGGTGGTGTTGATGGGCCAGTTGTGAGGCTGAGCAATGTCTGTGACTACGACTCCCATCATGCTATTGCCTCCACCCCCTTCCCAGCATGCCCATGCTTCCTTCCTTTTGACTCTGCTTCCCTGTGGGGTGGGCTGGCTGTGCTGACAGGATGGCTGGGAGTGTTGTCCTGGCAGTTGTTTGGCTAAGAGTCCCAAGAGTGTCCCTGTGCTTCACACAACATAACCCAGGGTGGTGGTGCTTTGTGGGATCTTGTGTTAGGATGGAGGGCATTGCATTCTACCAGGTGGGTACTGTGGAGTTTGTGTTGGGGGGGGGGTGTGAGGGGAGGTGCTGGTGACTATGGTCAGTGCTGCAAGTCCCCCTTCCCACCCAGCCAGCCAGCCAGATATCCCACCATGGAACGTGCTTGCATTGCAGGGAGTGTAAGTTGTCTCTCAGGATGTCAGTCAGTGGTGTCCTGCTGTTTGTTGGTGCACAGTTGGCAGCAGAGCCTTGTGCTCCCCACAGCAGTAGCCAGTGTCAGCCATCTTGTGAGTCCTTCTCCACTCCCTGTGATGTGAGCATGGTTCAGGGTGGTGTTGATGGGACAGTTGTGGGGGGGGGCAATATGTGTGAGTGCGACTCCCATGATGCTATTGGCTACACTGACTTGGCCAGCATACACAGAATTCCTTCCTTTGAGTGGTCTTCACTGTGTGTTGGTGTTGTTGTGGTGGCTACATGTGTGGATGTGTGTGTTAGTTCTATTTGTGCCACTGCCTAGCTGTAGTTGTGGTTGTGTTTGTACATGTGTTGGCACAGTTGGATGTGACTTTTTTGATGGCATGTGTTGTGTTTATCTGACTGACATACACATTTTGGGATGATTCTGTTCTAGTTGCTGTGTAATTGCTATGAGTGCATGGTTTGACTCTCCCCTTGACAGTGATGTGTGTGTTTTGTGGCAGTTTATTGTGTACATTTGTTGTGTACTCACCAGGCTCTGGGATGTCCTCTAGTCCATATACGCTCACTGGCGGAAGGATGGCCCGCACCTTCTCCTCCCAGGGCCTGAGGTATACTGGCTTGGCAGGAGGGCCACTGCCGGTGTATTGGCTCAGGTGGTAGTCTTTCTTGAGCAGCTCCCGGACCCTCCTGCGCACGTCATACCACCTGTTCTGGATGTCGGTCTTTGTGCGCCGACATGGTGATTGGGCGTTCACCCTGTTGATGATCCTCTCCCACATCTTGGTTTTCTGCGACATGGGGGTCTGTTGGACCAGAGTGCCAAACAGCTGTGGCTCCACCCTGAGGATCTCGTCTACCATGACTTCCAATTCACTATCTAGGAACTTGGGATTCTTCTTGGGGGGCATGGTGATGGGTGGTGATAGTGGGTGCTGTGTGTGTTGGTGTGCAGGTGAGGGTGTGTGGGTGTGTGTTGTGCTGGGTGTATGTGAGGTAGGTATTTGTTGGTGTGCTGCTGGTGTGTGGCTTGTGTGAGGGATGAGCTGTGGGTGTGTGGTTGCTTTCTCTTGGGTGCTGGCAGTGGAATGGCATTTGCAAAGGCTCATGGTAGTGATTTGTGTCCTTTATATAGGTGGAGTTGTTGGTGTGTCTTTGTTCTCTGTCCCCACCCCCCCAGTATTTATTGGCTTGGTAATTGCTTGTTTGGCCTTTTTTTGGTTGATTTTTCCTTTGTGCTGTTTGTGTATGTTGGAAACGTTCTTGTGACCGAGTCGGACCGTGCATTGGTCTCGTACGGTGTTTTCCGTTTCGTTCACGCTGTGTTTGTGCAGTTTTGTATGCTGCGTACGCGTCGGTCGCGGTGTATTGTGTTGCTTCGGCTCGGTTTTGTATGCGTGTCGGTCGTACGGCTTGTCCTCCGTCCGACTCGGTCGTGTTTTCGCGCCTTGCATCGTACTTTGCAGGTTGGAGTTGGCGGGTACGATTCGGTCGGATTTGTTCCGGGTGCGTGTCGGTCGGTTGGATTCGCGTGTTTTTCCGGCCGGATTGCTATTTTCCGAGCGGGTCGGTCGGTCGGCTTGGTTTCCTGACGTGTCGGTCGGATTTATCGCGGCTTGCATCGTACTTGGCGTGTCGGGCGCCACTGGTACGTGTCGGTCGGTATTTTTTCCGGATCCGAGTCGGTCGGTGCTTTTTCCGGCCCGAATCG
>CAWUFW010027851.1:0-24606 GCA_963921515.1 Calotriton arnoldi
AACACAGATCGGATCGCACGAGCGCAACACACGCCGCCTCGGCTTTTATCCACCACTTCTTCATGGCGGGTTCAAGTACCGTAATTAATTCATGCATCTTCACGAATAACTATCGTGATATGTATAGTCTACACTAAAGCGATCTCAAGTTAAGTCCCCTGATGAAGGGTCTGGCCCGAAATGCATTGGGAAGAAAAGATTGAATAATCATGCAACCAATGAATACTATGGAAATAATAGTACTAAATTGAAATGAAATGAAATAAAACACAATCTTGCGAATAATTCATAAGGAAATTCTTGAAATTTATTCGAAGGAGTGCCTATTGGAGACGTTACTCTCACGAGAGACAGCGCTTGTTTTTCTCTACCACCAATGTCAGCACACATGCACCATTGTGCCCATGTGTCTGAGTTGTGTGCAAGATTGTGTATGTGCAGTAAGGTCCCCCTTGATGCACATGCACATTCTTGCACACAACTCAGACACACGGGCACATGCATATGCATGGTGTTGAGGCAAGGGGGCTATTTTGATACCCTGCCGCATCTCCAGTCAATGTGACCCTTTGATATTTCATGTTGCCCTTATTTTGTGGTCTGATGTGGATCTTGGACTATATTTGGGTTACTTTTCTGTGCACATTTCCAAGTCTGTGAGCCCACCAATATGTGTCTTGCAATGTATTGGTTGAGTAGGGTGATATGTGTCTATGCCACCAGGGACAAGGGTATCCGGGACATGATCCGCAGTCATTGTGGGTGTGCACTGAGAGATATTTAATTGGGCATGAGTGCCATTGGGCCCATCCACCCCCATCCCCCCAGTCCCTGGTTGTTACTCACCCTGTTGCTGATGTGTCTGGTCATGTTCAGCAGTATCCTGTCCCGGAACCCCAACCACTGTCTTCTCGCTGATGACAGCGAACACCTGTTCCTCCAACGCATCCAGCTCCTCCTGTGGAGCTGGACTCCCACCTCCAGTCTGCAATGCTGCTTTGAGATTGGCTGCAAGTTTCACCTTGGTCTTGCACTTAGCATCATGCCAGCGCTTCTTGCAGTCATCCACTGTCCTCCTCACCTCTCCGACAGCATTCACCTTGGCTGCGATGGACTGCCATATTGCATTTTTTGTTCCCAATGACACTGTGGAGCTGACAAACAGCTGTTGTTGTTTTTCTGTCACCTCCACAATCAGGACCTGGTTTTCCTGCTGACTGAACCGGGTCTTCCTCTTCCTCTTCTCCTTGCCCTTCCCCAAGGTCTCTGCCTGGTCCTCCTGCGTGTTTCGGGGGTTGTTGTCTGCTTCCGTACTGGGTCCAGCTTCCTCCATGGTTCTTCTATTTTTTTTTTTTGTGTTTGGGCTGCAAAGCGGGCGGTTTATAGTGGTTTTTCCGGCCGAACGTGAAAAAAAGTGGCCTCACGCTAATTAGCGTGCAGTTTCTGGCCGCTAATTGGCCGATCGCCACTTTTTCCACGTTAGCGTCAGGATTTTTATCGCCGTGCCACTGTTCTGAATGCGGGAAAGTTCACCTGGGAAGAGAAACTATCGCCATTTAGCGGCGTGTTGTAAATACGCCGCTAACAGGGCGATAGTTTTCCGCGGTACTCGGTTATAAAAAAACTGCCGCTAACTAGCGTTAGCGATAGTTATCGCCAATTCTTGTACATATGCCCCTTAGTGCTTAACTTTAAAATGAATGAGTGCTGGTGCCCCGGGCTGTGCTCAGGAACCTGCAGCCGGTGCAATTGAATGTCGGCGCGCCGAATACCTAGGCTGGTTAGTCCTACATCCGCTGTATGCCTCTATAATCCAGTACCAGAAACTCCCTGCCTGTTTATCTCAGAGTTGCAGGTTCCAGCTTTCTCTGTTTGTGGCTTTTTTTCGTTTTACTTTGCTCTGTCTTTCTGTTTTGTATGTGTTTTTCCTCTATTGCTCTCCTAAATGTCTAATGAGCGAAAATAAGGATGTGGCTTAAAGGCTAGAGCAGCTTGCTTTAAAGCTGGGGAACCAGGTTCGAGCCTGGCGGGAGGCTCAAACATCCCGTGATTCTGGGCAAATCATTTAATCTCCCCTGCCTAAAAAAAAAAAGAAAGGAAGCAACTGCTGCTCATGTAAAGCACTCTGATACCTTCAGGTCTAGTTCGCGCTATATAAAACTGCAGAAATAAATAAATAAAGAAGAATGCCGGTGTCCCGCAGCGGCTCTAATTAAGCACTGGTAAACTCCTTTTTGCACAGGGGTTAGAATTCGAATTGGTTGGTACAGCACCTCATAATTACAAGGTGCTTTCAATACTTCACCATTCATTGAATTTCACCAGGGCAAACCTGCAGAAATTTACCAGGGGAAAACAATACATTATTTACAAAACATGCAGAATTTGGTGCGGTATACACCATATTTGAGTGTTATTCACCAAATATAGGTGCTTTTTATCCCAGCCAATAATTTCCTTTCGCCGGTCTCATATTTTTTCAGGTGGATAAAAAGCTCCTTGAACTCAGAATTAGGCCCTTTGTTGGAAAGTTACAGGCATTTCATGACGGGAAGGGGGATGGGGGGGTTAAAAGTAGGGGCAGTACAATTCTGCAGACCATTCTATTTTCTCAGGTTTTCAAATTTTTCAAAACTGTAGCATGTTTCTTTAAACAATCAGTCGTTTATTTTCCACTTTCAGTTCTGCACTTCGAGTTCAGGGACATATCACGTTTACTCTAAAACAGTGGTGCTGGAACTAGGGGTGCTTATGATGCTACAGCAGCCCAAGATAACCTCCAAGGAGTTCACTTTGAAAATGAACAACCCTTTGTATATTTTGTTTTCAATATATACTGTTTTTTTCCAAAGACAGGCAGTCAAATATCAGGTGCTTTCTAACCAACTGCTGGTAATTCTTTTAAGGAAAAATTTACTTTTCCTTTCTGTGATTAAAAAATGAAGGTTTTTTTTAACTTGACCGAAGTGACAATCTTGCAGGGCCACAGAGTATGAAAGGAGAAGGCAGGATATCGAGCATACATGTGACGAAAAACATCTGCTTGGTTCAGGGCCGTTTCTAGGTGTTTTGCCGCCCTAGGCGAGAATTGAAAAATGCCGCCCCCTCCCTTTTACTACCATCACTCTCTCCCCCTGTCATCCAGGCTAGAGAGGCACACCCTCTACTACCGAACCCTTCTATGTCACTCTCATTTACTATCAGGAAACAGGATCACAACAGTCAGTCCTGCAAACGACCTCAACGAAAGGCCCAGGCCAGACCGTTACGGTAGCCATACACTCACAGAACTATGTACACGGGTGCCCAATAGAGCCTATTTTTAAATACCACAGAGGCGTCAAGTGCACCTCGTTTTCAAAACCAGAAACAACAAAAATAGTAACTTGCACCATCTTCCAAGGCCAGACCTAGTGGTTTTGCCAACGCTTGTTTTTTTCACTGAGGCACCTGAAATAGTTATCATCTACCATTGTATCCATTTAATAGAGGCTGATCACAACAATTAAAGATTTCCACGTCAGGGAGATTATAGTTCATGATGCTCAAATCTGCGCTAATTGAGAGACTATGGCAAGACGTTAATAAAGTTTGGCGTACAACACAGAATGAACTGCTTCTTGGCGCTGTGAATAGAAGTTATTGACAAGCTCGTGCATGGTACCGCTATGAGACTAATCCTGTCCAGAATTTGAGCCGGTGCAAGGCAGAATGCACACTTCACCATAGTTGACAAGTGGTTCCATGTTGTGGAACACCTTCAACCAATCCCGGTTTTGCGGCCACCTGTGCATTGCATTCTGGGATTTGTAGTCTTACTTTTAACAGGGTAAGCACTGGCTCAAAAATCCCAGCGTGGACAGTGACGTTGGCCTAAACTGTCACTACCGGATAACGGTATCGGGCATGACACTAGGCTAGTGGTCAGTTCTTTTTTTTACGGAGTTTTATATAGCGCGATCTTGACCCGAAAGTATCGGGTATCAGAGCGCTTTTACACGAGCACAAGTTGCGTTAGTTACATCATGAGGACACATTCATTTTTGTTAGGCACGAACAGCCTATTATTATGACAACAGGCGCAAAGTTCACTGAGCTGCCAATATTTCAGCCCAGAATTCCGAAGAGAACAATAACCATTTTTAATAGTTCAAGGCATGTTGAAGATGAAGCCAACTTAAGTGCAAATCTCTAATCATTCAGTTGTTAAGCCAATAACCAGTTACCAGTAATGAACTGCGTAAAAGTTATATGTGATACTTATAGGATAAGAGGCAATCGCCACGCAGTTACTCTGCTCAACCTTCCAGCAATGTCTTCAAAAAGGTACCGAGCGGTTAAAAAAAATATGAATACGGGTTCAAAAATACCGCCGGCGCAGACCTAGTGCCGTGATAACTTCCACACGTGAGTAGACAAGCATGAGGAGGGGCTCGCCTTCTCCTACGGGATGGAGCTCTGCGCAGAGCTGATGAGAAGTTTCCCCATAACTTTTCAAACCAAGTTGACCAACTCCATTTTATTGCCGCTCCTTGGGGAAAAAAAATCGAAAGTTCTCACACCGGCAACGGGACGTCCCGAGCGCCACAAAGCCCAACGCAGCGCTCCGTGAAAGGAGCCAAGGAAATCCGAAATATTAGAGTCTAACTGAAAGCGGGAACTGCCGCCCAGCAGAGAAAGAAGAGAGTGAAGTTTGGTTGGCAGAGTCCGCCCGCCCCTTTTTTAATTGCGCTCTTTTCAGCAACAAAGGAGCCAGTTAAAGCGACAGTACTGCAAAGAGCACACAATGCCCCGAAGGGCCTGGCGCGGCCGGCGTGCTTGGCATCATTCCTAGACCCCAGGGCTGTGTTTCATTGTTGTGCCCTGGGCGCTGGGGTCGCGGTCTAGGGCCTGAACAAAGGGAGGTGTGGGGCGGAAAGACAAAGCAGGTTTTCATTAAACTCCGCAGTGAATTGGTGCAGGACCAGCAGGCTCGGCTTGAAATTAGATAAATATATATTTTTTCAAGAAGGAATAATGCAAAATAACTGAGAGTTAGAGCAAAGCGGAAGAATACGGAAATGCAAATTGTTTTGTATGAAGTGTGATAGTGAGCATACTGGGCTTTACTGCAGAGAAGACACAGCACATAAAAATGCATTTGGGGCACACCCATCCACCTGAGAACGAGTCTGTTTTTTCCCATTCATTGCTAGGTCTACAGGAACACTACATGCTGAGCATCGGAAATAAAACGTACGTTAGTTACAGAGCTGTCAGAAAGAAAATCTTTCTATTTAAAAGTGTTGTTTCCCAAGCAGGGCCGTTTCTACCATTAGGCAAGACTAGGCGGCCTCCTAGCTTTACTTTCGTAGGTTCAAATAAAAAATAAAAAATCCCCCTTTTGCCGCCCTAGTCCTTTTGCCGCCCTAGGCGGCCGCCTAGTCTTGCCTAATGGTAGAAACGGCCCTGGCTTGGTTTACAAACGAAACTTTTCAAGTACTTCAAAAATTAACAGCAACACCGAAACACAGTGGGGCTCATTATAAGACCCAAAGTATGAGGAGCTAATTCCTCACCCAATACATACAGCTGCAGTGAGGTATTTATCAGCCACTATCAGTCTACGCCTTGAAATGAGGAATTACATAATAACACACTTTATTTACACATTTTCTCTGTTTGGGCTGCAAAACTCTGAAAAGTGTGGCAATTCCCCATACAAAATCTGCCAGATTTTACCAGACAAAATGGTCCTGGGAAAAAGTGTGGTATTTTCACACAAGTTGGAGCCCTGATCCAATCTCATATTTCAGGACAATATTTTACACTCTAGAATTTAATCATGTATTTGTTTACATGGACCACAAATCAACTGTTGGGCCTCATACGACTCCGCTCCTGCATTAATCAGGAATCCCTCATTAAATAAACTTGCTCTATAAGTAGCATTTGGATTTTCCACAATCGAGTGTCTCACTGGCTAGCACTCCCACTCTCAAAACTATTCCAGTGCCATTGGCTCTGAAGCAGCCGGAAGTACCAGAAAAGAATGAGCTCTGGCTGGAGTCTAGGAAAGATGAGGCAAGAGTAGTAACCATTAAAATGTGGAAAGAGAAAGTCCTTTACTGCCGTAATGTCTTAATTTAATGGTTGCAATCTCTGTGGTTTCTGCATTTAACTTCAAGTGTTTATTTCTCATCCATTCCCAGATGAAGCACATTATGTTTTGAAAATCTTCTTGTGATGAAGCTCCATCCCAACATAGGGGCCGATTCCGATCTCGGTCGGAGGCGCACCCAATACTATTCGGTCGGGAAAAAAGCCATGCGAAAGCCAGTTTCCCGACCGATCCGTACAGCACACCGAACGAGCAAGTACGATGCGCACAACAGCAAAGAATCCGGCCGAGCCGTACTCACCCAAACCAGGTCCTGTTCTCCGACCGAGGCGAATCCGGAAACGCCGAATCGAGTCGCACGGAAGGGAAAATGCAGCCCCGTCCGGCCGGACAAGTACGATGCGCTTTCCGTACGCGCCGAACCCGTCGCTACGCACGGCACGTCAAAGCATCCGGGAGAGGCGCACATAAGCTCCGAATCGCGCCACAACACGATCCACGGCTACGAGGCGAACACAGCACAGACGAGGACGACGCGAAGCGGCGAGGACGAGCGAAGCGGCGAGGGCGAAGCCAAGCGGCGAGGACGACGCGAAGCAACGAGAAGGACGAACGACACGAACCAACCATGAATCCCTTCGTCCCGATCATACCAATATTCTACATCTACTACCGGAACAGGCACGGACGCGTACGGCGCAGAAGGTAAGTCAGACACCAACCACAAAACACATACAACACGTACACGACACATCACACACATACACTGGGAATCTGAATATACTTACACCAGCAGCACCATAGGGGCGGGATGCCCATCACCAATGCCACATATGCACACAGGGGCCTGAATGCGCGCCACCACCCCAACCCAGGGGGCTGGATGCCAACCACCACAACCACCCTTAGCCAGGGGGTGCCAGATGCCCACCACCACTACCACCCTTAGCCAGGGGGCAGGATGCCCTACCTCTACTACCACCCTTAGCCAGGGGGCAGGATGCCCACCACTACTACCACCCTCACCCAGGGGGGCAGGATGCCCACCACTACTACCACCCTTAGCCAGGGGGCAGGATGCCCACCACTACTACCACCCTCACCCAGGGGGCAGGATGCCCACCACTACTACCACCCTCACCCAGGGGGGCAGGATGCCTACCACTACTACCACCCTTAGCCAGGGGGCAGGATGCCTACCACTACTACCACCCTTAGCCAGGGGGCAGGATGCCTACCTCTACTACCACCCTCACCCAGGGGGCAGGATGCCCACCACTACTACCACCCTCACCCAGGGGGCAGGATGCCCACCACTACTACCACCCTTAGCCAGGGGGCAGGATGCCTACCACTACTACCACCCTTAGCCAGGGGGCAGGATGCCCTACCTCTACTACCACCCTCACCCAGGGGGGCAGGATGCCCACCACTACTACCACCCTCACCCAGGGGGCAGGATGCCCACCACTACTACCACCCTTAGCCAGGGGGCAGGATGCCTACCTCTACTACCACCCTTAGCCAGGGGGGCAGGATGCCTACCTCTACTACCACCCTCACCCAGGGGGCAGGATGCCCACCACTACTACCACCCTCACCCAGGGGGCAGGATGCCCACCACTACTACCACCCTTAGCCAGGGGGGCAGGATGCCCACCACTACTACCACCCTTAGCCAGGGGGCAGGATGCCTACCTCTACTACCACCCTCACCCAGGGGGGCAGGATGCCCACCACTACTACCACCCTCACCCAGGGGGGCAGGATGCCTACCACTACTACCACCCTTAGCCAGGGGGCTGGATGCCTACCACTACTACCACCCTCACCCAGGGGGCAGGATGCCCACCACTACTACCACCCTCACCCAGGGGGGCAGGATGCCTACCACTACTACCACCCTTAGCCAGGGGGCAGGATGCCTACCACTACTACCACCCTTAGCCAGGGGGCAGGATGCCTACCACTACTACCACCCTTAGCCAGGGGGCAGGATGCCTACCTCTACTACCACCCTCACCCAGGGGGGCAGGATGCCCACCACTACTACCACCCTCACCCAGGGGGCAGGATGCCTACCTCTACTACCACCCTTAGCCAGGGGGCAGGATGCCCACCACTACTACCACCCTCACCCAGGGGGGCAGGATGCCCACCACTACTACCACCCTTAGCCAGGGGGCAGGATGCCCACCACTACTACCACCCTCACCCAGGGGGGCAGGATGCCCACCACTACTACCACCCTCACCCAGGGGGCAGGATGCCCACCACTACTACCACACCTTAGCCAGGGGGCAGGATGCCTACCACTACTACCACCCTTAGCCAGGGGGCAGGATGCCTACCTCTACTACCACCCTCACCCAGGGGGGCAGGATGCCCACCACTACTACCACCCTCACCCAGGGGGGCAGGATGCCCACCACTACTACCACCCTTAGCCAGGGGGCAGGATGCCTACCACTACTACCACCCTTAGCCAGGGGGCAGGATGCCTACCTCTACTACCACCCTCACCCAGGGGGGCAGGATGCCCACCACTACTACCACCCTCACCCAGGGGGGCAGGATGCCCACCACTACTACCACCCTTAGCCAGGGGGCAGGATGCCCACCTCTACTACCACCCTCAGCCAGGGGGCAGGATGCCCACCTCTACTACCACCCTTACCCAGGGGGCAGGATGCCCACCACTACTACCACCCTCACCCAGGGGGGCAGGATGCCCACCACTACTACCACCCTTAGCCAGGGGGGCAGGATGCCTACCACTACTACCACCCTTAGCCAGGGGGCAGGATGCCTACCTCTACTACCACCCTCACCCAGGGGGCAGGATGCCCACCACTACTACCACCCTCACCCAGGGGGCAGGATGCCCACCACTACTACCACCCTTAGCCAGGGGGCTGGATGCCTACCACTACTACCACCCTCACCCAGGGGGGCAGGATGCCCACCACTACTACCACCCTCACCCAGGGGGCAGGATGCCTACCACTACTACCACCCTTAGCCAGGGGGGCAGGATGCCTACCACTACTACCACCCTTAGCCAGGGGGCAGGATGCCTACCACTACTACCACCCTTAGCCAGGGGGCAGGATGCCTACCTCTACTACCACCCTCACCCAGGGGGCAGGATGCCCACCACTACTACCACCCTTAGCCAGGGGGCAGGATGCCCACCACTACTACCACCCTCACCCAGGGGGCAGGATGCCCACCACTACTACCACCCTCACCCAGGGGGGCAGGATGCCTACCACTACTACCACCCTTAGCCAGGGGGCAGGATGCCTACCACTACTACCACCCTTAGCCAGGGGGCAGGATGCCTACCTCTACTACCACCCTCACCCAGGGGGGCAGGATGCCCACCACTACTACCACCCTCACCCAGGGGGCAGGATGCCCACCACTACTACCACCCTTAGCCAGGGGGCAGGATGCCTACCACTACTACCACCCTTAGCCAGGGGGCAGGATGCCCACCACTACTACCACCCTCACCCAGGGGGCAGGATGCCCACCACTACTACCACCCTCACCCAGGGGGCAGGATGCCCACCACTACTACCACCCTTAGCCAGGGGGCAGGATGCCCACCACTACTACCACCCTTAGCCAGGGGGCAGGATGCCTACCACTACTACCACCCTCACCCAGGGGGCAGGATGCCCACCACTACTACCACCCTCACCCAGGGGGCAGGATGCCCACCACTACTACCACCCTTAGCCAGGGGGGCAGGATGCCTACCACTACTACCACCCTTAGCCAGGGGGCAGGATGCCTACCACTACTACCACCCTCACCCAGGGGGCAGGATGCCCACCACTACTACCACCCTCACCCAGGGGGCAGGATGCCTACCACTACTACCACCCTTAGCCAGGGGGCAGGATGCCCACCACTACTACCACCCTCAGCCAGGGGGCAGGATGCCCACCACTACTACCACCCTCACCCAGGGGGCAGGATGCCCACCACTACTACCACCCTCAGCCAGGGGGGCAGGATGCCTACCACTACTACCACCCTTAGCCAGGGGGCAGGATGCCTACCACTACTACCACCCTTAGCCAGGGGGCAGGATGCCTACCACTACTACCACCCTCACCCAGGGGGCAGGATGCCCACCACTACTACCACCCTCACCCAGGGGGCAGGATGCCTACCACTACTACCACCCTTAGCCAGGGGGCAGGATGCCTACCACTACTACCACCCTCACCCAGGGGGCAGGATGCCCACCACTACTACCACCCTCACCCAGGGGGCAGGATGCCCACCACTACTACCACCCTTAGCCAGGGGGGCAGGATGCCTACCACTACTACCACCCTTAGCCAGGGGGCAGGATGCCCACCACTACTACCACCCTCACCCAGGGGGCAGGATGCCCACCACTACTACCACCCTTAGCCAGGGGGCAGGATGCCCACCACTACTACCACCCTTAGCCAGGGGGCAGGATGCCTACCACTACTACCACCCTCACCCAGGGGGCAGGATGCCCACCACTACTACCACCCTCACCCAGGGGGCAGGATGCCCACCACTACTACCACCCTTAGCCAGGGGGCAGGATGCCTACCTCTACTACCACCCTTAGCCAGGGGGCAGGATGCCCACCACTACTACCACCCTCACCCAGGGGGCAGGATGCCCACCACTACTACCACCCTTAGCCAGGGGGCAGGATGCCCACCACTACTACCACCCTCACCCAGGGGGGCAGGATGCCTACCACTACTACCACCCTTAGCCAGGGGGCAGGATGCCTACCACTACTACCACCCTTAGCCAGGGGGCTGGATGCCTACCACTACTACCACCCCCACTCATAGGATGGACAATGCATGACACAACAAGCACACCACAACCTAGGGAATGCAAGATTAAGACATCCCCCCACCACCATGACAAGCGTGTGAGCAGGCTGTGTCAAATGCCTACAACACCGAACATGACATTGAACATACAATGTGACCCCCTAGCACATGTGCCACACATATATGTGTGTGGCACCCACAATGCAAGCAGCCCATGACCATTGTGGCAATGGGGCCTAAACCCCCATCATCACAGTGACCAAAAGGCAAGTGTGGGGTCCATAGCTGAAGCACATTTTGACCATTGTGGCAATGGGGTCTAAACCCCCATCATCACAGTGACCAAAAGGCAAGTGTGGGGTCCATAGCTGAAGCACATTTTGACCATTGGGCAATGGGGTCTAAACCCCCATCATCACAGTGACCAAAAGGGAAGTGTGGGGTCCATAGCTGAAGCACATTTTGACCATTGTGGCAATGGGGTCTACACCCTCATCATCACAGTGACCAAAAGGTAATTGTTGACAAAGAAAGAGCTGCAACTGCCAAACTGCATGGATCATTCCTGGTCACAGAACCAAAAACTCATCTGTGGCAAAGTAGTGTATGTGTCCCATTGCAACATAAATTGGGGGAGCCAAATACTGCAGTGCAAATGAGACATTCCTTTGGCCATGTGCAGACAAACAACACCCATGGGGGCTGAGACCGTCAACAGTCATCAATGACACAATGACAGAAGTGACCATCAGAATGCAGACCCACATATTTGCACCAATGGGCACACAAATGCAGATACCCTGTGGAGACAGCAGATGTGAGGTGAACAGATACCATACCATGGCAGCAATGGGACACACAAACCATGATCACTGTGCTGACCGATGACCTAGGAGTCCCAGGGACAGCAGGGGAAACACACCAAACAACATACAGCCAATGGCACACCCAAGATATGCCAATGCAGTGGTGCAGATGCACAAACACAAACAGGCAGACCAACACTGTCATCATACACAGCAGGTGAGGGGTGGGGGTGCCAGTGTCCCCAGGCAACAACACAACACATGAGGAGAGCTGAATACCAATCATACAGATGTGCATACACTGCCACACTAAGGTAACTCATGGATCCAAATCCCCTATGTGGGCAAGCAGGCATTGACAGGTGAGAGGGAGCACAAAACACACATGTCACACAGGCACGTAGGAACAACAACTGACACAGCAAGTCACAGACACACCACAGCACCACCCCCAGGGCCCCCACAATGTGGTGACCCTGGGCTGAAGAAAAATACCACTGTGATGACAAAGCTAAATGTCGTTCACACTGTGAACCACAGTCAGGTGTCCTGAGCAACAAACTACCATCACACCTACACAAGCACAAATCAATCAGCATGGCCAGTAAGCCAAGGCCAACATGGAGGCAGGGGACTAGCCGGGCAACAACTCTCATCTGCACACACTCAAGACCACACCCCTCGACCTCCAACAATGTGCAGCAGTGAAGTACACATGCACTGGTGACATTGCACATGCACCCATGACTATTCCAGGGTGGTGGGTGGGAACCAAGGTGTAGAAACACATCACACATGGACACTCAACAAGACTCCTGAATGTCTGACACACTGCACACTACGCTGTACATGGACATGACGGCAATACCACACCGACCAATGGGATCCCAGCCACAGTCACACACCAATGAAGAAGCCAAGGTCACCCACAAAGAACACACATAGACAACAACCAACATTGCAGCCCGGACCCTAAGGAGTGCCAGCAGTCACACACACAACGTGTCACAATCACTGAAAGATAACACAAACTGGAAATCACATGACAGGGGCAAACAACAAGTGCCAAAGGGAAACCTGACTGTGACCCATCTGCGTCAGCACACAAACTCTGCCCTGACAGCAAACACACCTATGGGTGACACCCTGATGACCAGTAATGTGCCATGCACCCACATCACAGAGAACACAGGGAGAAGACTTTGGGGGAACATAGCTCAAGTCAGCAAGCATCACAAACAGGTACAACACTAGGGATCACAGCATGCGCAGATGAATGGAAGTGAACACACAGACATGCACATACAACACACACCTTGGGCGCAGGCAATGTCACACGTGTACACACTGCCATGAGGGGACTCCACTCCTGTGTGAGGAAAGCTGTGCCATATGTTGCCTCAGTAGGGCCCCATCATGTCAGCTGAGCACTTGGTCACACAATCAACAATTAGCACCAAATGAGGGCTCCCATCACATCAGCCTGGTCATGGATGTGCCAACGGAATCATCAGCACAGATCCAACACACTTGTATAGCAATGTTGCACTGACTACACGGATGAGTCCCTCCCCATTGATGCCCAAACCTGCATGTCCACTGGAGATGGCAACACGGTCAGGGAAGTAGACAAATGCAACGATGGCAGGCACAACAGATGTGCAGGGGTGGAAGCCACAGATATGAAATTGCCAATGTAAGTAGGAAACCCATTGCCAAATACTGAACACATGACACCCTCAGATGCTGCTATTGATGACATGGATACACCACATGATAGGACACATTCCCCCTGGACCACATGGGTTCCTGCACAGTAACACTTCATAATCATGAGACCAGATATCACCATCACTGCAGCAAGGGCATGGTTAGCTGCACCAACAACATGTACATCTGAAGCATGAGCACTAGAGAAAAGAAAGTTGCTTTATTCAGCATATGTGTTGAGGCCAAACGAAGTCCTGAAAAAGAGCAAAGGCCAATGGCCAGTCCATTGTCAAAGTTCAAACAGGGTGACACTGGCAGATGTCACCCTACGCATGCCTGCACAATACCAGGGACAATCCACTAGGAGGGGCAACCGGGGGGCAGGCCAGGCACCGCAGGGACAGGATCAGGGCTCACCAGGGGAGTCAGGGAAGGGGTGGTGGGTGCTGGAGAGCCACTGACAACTGCAGTGGAGGTGTCTGACATGGTGTGTGCCGGCACAACTGGGGGGCATGACACAGATGTCGTGGGTGCCGGCACAACTGCAGTGGACCCTGCAGATGGGGTGGACAGGTCCGCCACTGCAGTGCCCAAGTCAGACAGGGCGGTAGTGGACTCCACTGCAGTGCCTACCTCCAGGGGAGGAGAATGGGGAACAGGCAAGGTGGGTTGGACAGAGGGGGGACACCCTCACCACATCAGTGGCACAGACAAGCGCAGCGGGGGTGTGGTGCTGGGAGAGCAAGTGGCAGGGGAGAAGGCCGGAGCATCTTGGGGATGGTATATCTGTGGGTGGGGAACCTGGGGCAGGGTGTGGTGGGGGCACCTGTGCAGTGGGGGCCTGAGGGATGGAGGACGGAGACCTTGTGCCTGAGCTGCAGGGCGGTGGCGGGGTCTTGCTCTTAGCACTCCGGGGGACTTGCGGGTGGGGGCCTCAGTCCGTCTGCGCCTGGGGGAGGGTGTCCGGGGGCGAGGGGCACTCTGCTCCGTGTGGGTGGGCTTCCTCTTCCCCCGGGATGCTGGAGCAGCTTCATCGGTGGGGAAGAGGCCGAGGTCACAGAGGAAGAGCTGCTGTGACTTTGGGGTTGCAGGTGAGGCAAGGGAGGGTGCTTTGGAGGGAGAGGGAACTGAGGACTGCGCAGTGCATGTGGATGCGTGTGTGTGTTCCAGGGCCCCATCCCCTGTGAGTCTGGCTTCAGTCCCCTGAATGTGCGTGCGTGTGCGTTTTGTCATTGGCGTGTGTGTCAGTGTGCTGGATGTGTGTGTGCTGGTGTGTGCCAGTGTGTGTGTGCCTGGGATGGGTAAGGTGCTGGGGAGTGTGGATGGAGCAGAGGCAGGAGGGGTGAGGGACCGTTTGAGGAGGGACACTGCTGCCGTCAGGGAGGAGTCCATGGACCTATTGCCCCTCTGTAGGTCAGACATGCCCGATGAGATGCCCTCCATGAACGACACCAGCTGAGTCAACAGCGCGGTGTGCGCATGGAGGACACTCAGCATGGCTGTCTGCCCTACATGGAGCTGGCGAAGGAGGTACACAGACTCCTCACTCAGGGCAGCAGGGGACACAGGGGCAGGGGTGCGGTGCCTGGCCCAAAGGAGACACGCTCCCGGACATGGGAGCCTCCACGGACCTGGGGAATGGGAGCCGATGGGAGGGCGGTGGTGGTGCTGGTGGTGGCGGGGACAGCAACACTAGCTGGGGTGTGGTGGCTGCTGACACCCGCCTCCACAAGGGAGTCATCCTCCGAGTTGCTCTGGTCCTCAGCTGAGGTGGATGCTGCTGAGGACTCCTCGGTGTGGCTCCCCTCGCCCTCCGTGCCACTGGGTCCCTCCGACCACTCCTCGGCTGCTGACCCAGTCTGGCTCTCCGGCTCCTCCTGGTCCGTGGAGCTGTCCCCTTCCGTGGCCGTGGATGTATCTGCAAACAATGGGGAAACAGACAGACATCAGTCACCTGCACATAACGCACACACCACTGTGAGCACAGCACATCACAGAGCAAGCCCTGGCATCATTAGTTGTACATTGCTAAAAGTGCACTAATTGAACAGGAGAAGTCAATTGTCAGTCTGATGCCAAGCATGGCACTCACATCCCACATGGCCTTGCACCCATCTGTCTGGTGTCTGTTGGATTGCAACACCCCAGTGTTGACACATGCACCAAGTACACAGTAGTTGGACAGTGCAGAGGACACGGTGTGGACACATCACAGCTCTTGCCACTGAGTCAGTACAGGTTTACGGATGTAAGGGATGCCCAGAGTCAAATAGGAAATGCATGTGATGCATACCAGCGACAGACACCATGATGCACCCATGTCCTGATAGCCAGCGCCACTATGGTGTGCATGTAGCACATGTCACTCCCCTGCAGGATCACCAATCAGTAGACACATGCCATGGCGGAGGCATGACTGCAAAGTCATACATCACTGTCTCAGTGATGTATGACTTTGCAGCCAGACTAACAACACTCTGCACTGTGTCACAATAGTAGGTCATGGGGAATGCAAGTCCTGGAGCTGCACAAGTGCACATGTACATCCCCCACAACACATCCTCTTAACCCTCATCTGTCCAGGTCATACCTATTGGACATATGGGAGACCTGTGACACTACCCTCTGAACCTGAGCCCCTCACACCCTGCTGTGCATGGGGAACAGCTGCCTGAACTTCACATTTACATGCCCCAGTCTGCATGGGCAGCTGATCAGACACCTATGTGTCACACAAGTATCGTCTCCTATGGTCACATCTCCAGTGGCATGCTGAGCCCCTACCAAGAAACTCCACAGCAGTCCTGGCGACTAATCCACAGCACACTGACACAGAGGCAGACACCTGAGGGGCAAATCACTGTGCACAATGTGTCCTCTGATACACGGGAGTGGGAGTACAGAGTGTATTGTATGGCCTGGAGTAGGCATGACTGTCCAGCCCCACATGAATGAGGGATGAGCCCTGGACTGTAGGCAGCTGGCTAAGTATGTGTGACACACGTCATATACATACTCCTGGGGCCCAAACATTGTTCCCACCCGCAGCATGGGTGTGTGCCAGGTACCCCAGCCACATGTGGTGGATCAGCTCAGCAATTGGACCACAGATCAAAGTAACACGCTGAATACATGTCAGAATACAGGCATTGTGTAAGCAATGGACCCACCCATGATGCCCACCACAGAGTCAGGGAAACAGATGCTGTCTCCCACCTTGAGTCAAGCAAACTGCAAGGACACAGTCCTAAGTGACAGAATTCCCTGCATGTAAGGGCCACACCTGGGTATCAGATGAGGAGTGGGCAGTGCACAATAGAGGGACATGGCTCCTGGACAACATGACTGCTGTACTGTGGCAGTTCAACCTGGCCCGAGGAGGGCACATAACATGTTAGACAGAGTACACAGTGCAGTCTTTGACTCACCCCCTCCTTGCTGCTCTCTGGCCTTCAGCTGCCCATCCAGGTCTGGAAAGACCACCGCCAGGATCCTGAGCATGTGGGGGTCAGGGTCCGTGTTCCGCCCCTCCTGCGAGGAGGCGACAGCTTCAGCTGGACCCGTGCAATCCTCCGGGTCCAGCCCCGAAGGTCCTGCCACCTCTTTTGGCAGTTGCGGATCCGGCGCTTGTAGACCCCCACGGACCGGACAGCCCGGACGATGTCCTTCCAGATCTCATGCTTCCGATGGGCAGAAGCCTGTCAGGATGACAAAGTGATAAGGACATTACTACACATGCAACATATCCGTGCATGACACAGTTGCATATACATGTCGCAATCACAGGGGCACATGGTGTACCCAGGCAGTGCACGGCTGCCCATGGACAGTTTTCCAGAAGTCACTACATGGTATCATAGCATGGGGAGTAAAACCCTGTTCAGAAGCACTGTCACTGCACCATACCTGTCCAGTGCAAGTCACTACACACTATGGGGGTGACAACTACTCAGTGAGCCTGCTAGCCAGTGGTGTGCTGACTCTCAGCCTTGCTAGTCAGACAAAATGCACATTCAGAAAGGCAGTGCACAGAACACTCACCTGCTCCCCTGGTGTCCCATACAGCTTGCTGTACTGTGGAAGTAGGCTGTCCAGCAGGGCCTGGTTCTCTTCAAGGCTGAAGGCTGGGGCTCTCTCCACAGTACGTGCCATTGCAGGGTCCAGAGGGGCAGAGACAGCAGCAGTGCAGTGGCAGATGTCGTCCTGGAGCATGTAGTGCAGGCAAGTGGGCTCTCAGGGGAACATGCAGCAATATATATGTGCTGGAGAGGCAGATACTGTCCCTTGTGTCCAAAGTGATAGGTCCAAGTCGTTTGCATCTTCTGAATCTGGCCAATCCATGGAATAGCAGCACCAAAACACGCCCACAGCATCCTTCAAATCTTCAACTTCATGACATACATGATTTTGCAACATTGTTGTGGGTGACCAACTGATTTTCCAGCAACCGACTCGTTCGAATATTCGAAAACGCGTCCGTTGCCAGGCAAGCCCATTGTCAATGGGTGCGCACCGATCGGTCCATTGAGGTACAACGCGCACAGGGGTACAACGCGTACCCGCACACATTGAATGCAATGGGCCGGCCGGAGGCACCGATCGGTCCATTGCAGTACAACGCGCACAGGGGTACAACGCGTTCCCGCACACATTGAATGCAATGGGCCGGCCGGCGGCACCGATCGGTCCATTGCAGTTCAACGCGCACAGGGGTACAACGCGTACCCGCACACATTGAATGCAATGGGCCGGCCGGAGGCACCGATCGGTCCATTGCAGGTACAACGCGCACAGGGGTACAACGCGTACCCGCACACATTGAAAGCAATGGGCCGGCCGGAGGCACCGATCGGTCCATTGCTGTTCAACGCGCACAGGGTACAACGCGTACCCGCACACATTGAATGCAATGGGCCGGCCGGAGGCACCGATCGGTCCATTGCAGGTACAACGCGCACAGGGGTACAACGCGTACCCGCACACATTGAATGCAATGGGCCGGCCGGAGGCACCGATCGGTCCATTGCAGTACAACGCATCACTGTACATGTGACTGGCATATGTCAGCATGCCTGTCTCAGATGGACATATGCCAGCCACAGATAGCTCCCAGGGAGTGAGGGGCACACCTACATCACGACAGCCTGTCCAAACCTTATCATAAGGCATGTAAGGCTGCATTTCCTATTGTGTGTATGTTGGTGTACATGTTGTCCTGTGGGTGTCACCTGTGGGCAGCCACCCCCAGGCTGTGCACGTGTTAATGGGGACAGGATCCTGGGTGTTACGTGTACGTGACCACTGTGATGTGCAACTGTTCATATCTGTGCATGTGCCATGGTCACATTTCACAGTGGTGTTTGTGTATGTCATGTCACATACCCCGTGAGTCCCATGTGGGACGGTATGTTTGAGCCAGGGTGTCCCAGTGGCACAATAGTGATGGCCCTCCACAGTCTTTGTGCATGTAGTGTTTACAATGTCTCTGATTTCATGTGCACAATGGGAGACAGTCTCCACATCCACGTTGTGTGTGCATGGACTCTGATGTTGTGCGTGTGTGTCACAGACGTCCATGGCTCTCCTGCCATGGCAAGTGTGGCCACTACCTGTGGGGGTCATGTTTGTTTTGTTGTGGTGTACACATGATACTCCAGGTGATGCCAGTGTCCATGTGGCATTACAGGGTCCCTGGGAATGTGCCTGTCGTTGAGCTGTGGTGCCTGGGGCACATCTGTCCTCACATGTCACTGGGGGGTGACTGTGACACAGCATCATGATATCCAATGGGCCAACCTGGGACAAATTGATGCCACCTGTAGGACCGTGTTGACAGATGTTGGCCATGTATGTACCATACATGTCGTTCCGGTACTGCACACTTCATGTAGTTGTGCCTCATGATGATGTATGTTGGGATCTTGAGTGTGTTCAATGCCGCATATGTGGGGTGACTGACGATCTTGCTTACTTCTCCTCTGCACTGCAGGGCTCCTGCTGTCCATCGGCCATTCCCAGACCTGGCAACGATGGTGGAACGGGACAGCATCCGACGGTACCGCTTCACCAGGCAGCTGATTGAGGATTTGGCAGTGCAGTTGTCCCCACATTTGCAGCCTGGCCGGCCGTATCCTACAGCGCTGACCCCCAAGGTGAAGGTGATGGCAGCCCTACACTTCTTTGCCACCGGTACCTTCCAACATACTGTGGCGTCTGCTGGTGGGATGTCACAGACCATGTTCAGCCGTGTGCTCCGCGATGTTTTGGCGGCAATGTTGCTCTTCCTGAACCGGTACATCTATTTCCCTAGACTGCGACGACTCACTGACGTGAAGAGTGACTTTTATGCCCTGGGGAGGATGCCGCATGTCATTGGCTCCATTGATGGGACACATGTGGCTTTGGTACCACCACAGGCCCAGGAGCAGGCCTACAGGAACCG
The DNA here is from genome assembly GCA_963921515.1 of Calotriton arnoldi. Lineage (NCBI taxonomy): Eukaryota > Metazoa > Chordata > Amphibia > Caudata > Salamandridae > Calotriton > Calotriton arnoldi. The sequence continues at coordinate 19,903 of CAWUFW010027851.1, forward strand.
CAAGCACTACCACTCGGTCAATGCACTGGTGGTGTGTCTTGCAGACATGACCATCACACACGTGTGTGCCCGTTTCCCTGGTTCAGCACACGATGCCTTTGTGATGAGGAGTAGTCGCATCCCCAGGTTGATGGCACAGATGCAGAACCAGCGTGCCTGGCTTGTCGGTGTGTACTGACTTTGTGCCATTGTGTGTGATCTGATCTGTAGTATTCCGCCCACTTTTCCAAGTCAGCTGATGTGCACTTGTCTGTCCGTAGGTGACTCGGGATACCCCAACATGCCGTGGTTGCTGACACCCCTCAGGAACCCTGTGACACCTGCCCAGATGCGCTACAATGAGGCACATGGTCGGACCAGGAGAGTGATTGAGCGGACCTTTGGTCTCCTGAAGAGCCGCTTCCGCTGCCTGGACAAGACCGGAGGGTCCCTCCCATATGCCCCTGCGAAAGTGTGCAAGATTATCATCGTCTGCTGCATGCTCCACAACCTGGCAGTGCGGAAGGAGTTGCCTCTCATCCAGGATGACGATGACCAACATCCGCCACCTGTGGAGGATCCTGGCCTGGACCACGATGCCAGTGACGATGATGATGATGATGGTGATGGTGATGTCCGCACACAGCTCATCACCAACTTCTTTAGCTGAATGTGAGTATCCTGAGGTGTCATGTGAATGATGTGAGTTGGCATGATGTGTGGGTGGTGCTCTGGTGCTGTTGGAGTGTGTCCATGGGCTACTTGACAGGATGTGTGTTGCGATGTGTGGTGACAGGTGGGCTGTACTCCCCAACAGTGTTGACATGCTAACTTGGTTCTGGGTGGGTATCTTGTAACATGTATTGTGCATGAGTTTTGCTGTTCTGTCCTGTACTGCATTGCTTTTGACTGTGTGTCATTTCTGTCCTTCACAGGGTACTTTCAGATTCGTTTGGTCAACTGTGTCCACCGACAACGTGATTGCACATCCAGGCTGGTAGCTGTTGTGTCCCTACAGGTGATGTGCGCCACACCCATGGACTTCCTTCTGTCTACAGTTGTTGACTGTGTGCCCGCTACCAGGTGGGGTTACCTTGCATCTGTAGTGGTTACGGCATGTTGCTACTGTGTAATAAACCTGTGCTTCACTTAGTGATGTGCGTTGTCTGTGGTCACACATTTGACTGCCATTTGCTTACTGCACCTGTGGGCTACTTGACTACAACTGGGAATGGGTGTGGTGTCTGTGCATTGCACCGTCTTCCCTGGCAACATCAGTGTAGGCAATGAGTCAGATGGCCTAGGTGTGTATGTGTTGTGTAGCCCTGGTGGTGTGTCTCCCTCATATGTGTCACGTTGCCTGTACTCACATGCCTGTGTTGTCCTTGCTGTTGCAGTTCGCATACACTGTGTAATTTTGCAGTTCATCATCCCCATAACAGCACCCACGTTGGAATCACGACAGAGGCAAGTATGGTGTATTAGTGTGTTTATTGTGATAATAGTGCATAGGATGGATTGTGCTGTACATGAATCTTGCAATCCCAAGTTCCTAGATGAATAGAAAGTCCAGGTAGACAGGATCCCCAGTATCGGGGCCACAGTTGTCTGACACATTGTTCCAACTTGTACTCCCCATGCTATGTGTGGGAGTAGTGTTGCCATCAACAGGGTGAACAGTCTGTGCACAAAGGCGAAAATCCAGAACAGGTTCAGGCTTCCTGGGAGTTGCGCTTGGCCATCAGCCTCTCACTTTCCCCTCCTCGGACGACCCCTCTTCTTGGGGGGCCCTCAAGTGCAGGCTGCTGCGGTGCAGGGGACTCTCCGCCAGAGTCCTCCTCCCTCCCTGTGGCAGTTGCAGTTTGTTCGGTACCAGATGTTGTTGGCACACAGGGAGGTGTGGACTGGTTGCTGTTCATCTGGCGGAGGCATTGTAAAATGTCCCTGTGCACCGCCGTCATCTCATGTAGTACATCCCACTTGGACTCCACGCGGGTCATGTGGGAGTCCACACGTGACATGTGGGAGTCCACACGTGACATGTGTGACTCCACTTGGGACATGTGGGAGTCCAAGCGGGCATGATGGGCAGCCTGCTGCTGTTTGATGTCTCTGAGGAGCCCCACTACCTGGCTGAGCTCTCCGGTGCTGGACTGGTACGCATCAGCTATGCGTACCAGTTGTGGGTCTTCATGCACACCAGCAACGTCTGCAAGCAGCGACCTCTGTCTCCCACCCCTCCCACCACCCCTGCTGACATGTGCAGTGTGTGCAGTTGCACGCACAGATAACCCTGGTCCACCTTGGGGGTTGGTGGTGGTGGTGGTGTCCATGGCCCCAGGTTGGTCCAGGGTCACTGCGCTGGTGTTGTTCCTTATTCTGTCCATGTCGGCAGGGATGGTATTCGTGGTGACAGTCGTTGGAGGGGTGGGTGCAGGGGTGCAGCTGGTGGACCTGCTGGTGCTGCAGCTGGTGGTCCTGCTGGTGCAGCATGTTGACTTGCACCGGATGTGCCAGGTTGTTCTTCATCGTCCGAGGAGGACAGAGGCTGTACGACGCCAGTGAGCTCGGCATCCTCTTGAGCCTGGGACTGGGACTCCTCAGCGTCTGCTGCTGTGTCCCTATCATCACCTGTTTTTGGGAGACACAAACAATGTATGTCATGTTTCTGCAGGCATCAGTGGTTGACACACCTGACAGTTGTGACTGTGCCTCGGGGTGCGGGCCTGTACATTGTATTGTCCTAAGTCGTCACAGTCAGGGGTTGATATTGGTGTGGCACATTGTCCTGCATTATTTGGGCATTTCTATGTATTCTCTGGGGTGTGAACATGGTCTGCATTGATTGTGTTTGGTTGTCAGCCAGACCTCCTTCCCACCCACCCACCCACCCAGTCAGTTATCCCACCATGGAACGTGCTTGCATTGCAGGGAGTGTAAGTTGTCTCTCAGGATGTCAGTCAGTGGTGTCCTGCTGTTTGTTGGTGCACAGTTGCCAGCAGGGCCTTGTGCTCCCCACAGCAGTAGCCAGTGTCAGCCATCTTGTGAGTCCTTCTCCACTCCCTGTGATGTGAGCATGGTTCAGGGTGGTGTTGATGGGACAGTTGTGAGGGTGAGCAATGTCTGTGACTACGACTCCCATCATGCTATTGCCTCCACCCCCCTTCCCAGCATGCCCATGCTTCCTTCCTTTTGACTCTGCTTCCCTGTGGGGTGGGCTGGCTGTGCTGACAGGATGGCTGGGAGTGTTGTCCTGGCAGTTGTTTGGCTAAGAGTCCCAAGAGTGTCCCTGTGCTTCACACAACATAACCCAGGGTGGTGGTGCTTTGTGGGATCTTGTGTTAGGATGGAGGGCATTGCATTCTACCAGGTGGGTACTGTGGAGTTTGTGTTGGGGGGGTGAGGGGAGGTGCTGGTGACTATAGTCAGTGCTGCAAGTCCCCCTTCCCACCCAGCCAGCCAGATATCCCACCATGGAACGTGCTTGCATTGCAGGGAGTGTAAGTTGTCTCTCAGGATGTCAGTCAGTGGTGTCCTGCTGTTTGTTGGTGCACAGTTGCCAGCAGGGCCTTGTGCTCCCCACAGCAGTAGCCAGTGTCAGCCATCTTGTGAGTCCTTCTCCACTCCCTGTGATGTGAGCATGGTTCAGGGTGGTGTTGATGGGACAGTTGTGGGGGTGAGCATATGTCTGTGACTACGACTCCCATCATGCTATTGCCTCCACCCCCTTCCCAGCATGCCCATGCTTCCTTCCTTTGACTCTGCTTCCCTGTGGGGTGGGCTGGCTGTGCTGACAGGATGGCTGGGAGTGTTGTCCTGGCTGGCAGTTGTTTGGCTAAGAGTCCCAAGAGTGTCCCTGTGCTTCACACAACATAACCCAGGGTGGTGGTGCTTTGTGGGATCTTGTGTTAGGATGGAGGGCATTGCATTCTACCAGGTGGGTACTGTGGAGTTTGTGTTGGGGGGTGTGAGGGAGGTGCTGGTGACTATAGTCAGTGCTGCAAGTCCCCCTTCCCACCCAGCCAGCCAGATATCCCACCATGGAACGTGCTTGCATTGCAGGGAGTGTAAGTTGTCTCTCAGGATGTCAGTCAGTGGTGTCCTGCTGTTTGTTGGTGCACAGTTGCCAGCAGGGCCTTGTGCTCCCCACAGCAGTAGCCAGTGTCAGCCATCTTGTGAGTCCTTCTCCACTCCCTGTGATGTGAGCATGGTTCAGGGTGGTGTTGATGGGACAGTTGTGGGGGGCAATATGTGTGACTGCGACTCCCATGATGCTATTGGCTACACTGACTTGGCCAGCATACACAGAATTCCTTCCTTTGAGTGGTCTTCACTGTGTGTTGGTGTTGTTGTGGTGGCTACATGTGTGGATGTGTGTGTTAGTTCTATTTGTGCCACTGCCTAGCTGTAGTTGTGGTTGTGTTTGTACATGTGTTGGCACAGTTGGATGTGACTTTTTGATGGCATGTGTTGTGTTTATCTGACTGACATACACATTTTGGGATGATTCTGTTCTAGTTGCTGTGTAATTGCTATGTGTGCATGGTTTGACTCTCCCCTTGACAGTGATGTGTGTGTTTTGTGGCAGTTTATTGTGTACATTTGTTGTGTACTCACCAGGCTCTGGGATGTCCTCTAGTCCATATATGCTCACTGGCGGTAGGATGGCCCGCACCTTCTCCTCCCAGGGCCTGAGGTATATTGGCTTGGCAGGAGGGCCACTGC
>CAWUFW010027852.1:0-24606 GCA_963921515.1 Calotriton arnoldi
GGAGTGTTTCATCCTGCTCAGGGGTGAGACAAGAGAGCATGAGAATGCTACCTACCTGTAAGTTGAGGAGAGCAATGAAATGGCTGCCACATGGTTCTGGGTGGGGAGTGTTCCATCCTGCTCAGCTGTGGGACAAGGGTGCCTGGTGGAAGTTGCAGGTGCTGGCTTCCTACCCACAAGCCCCCCTCCCTGTTGAGATGGCTACCTACCTGTAAGTTTGGGGATATCAATGAAATGGCTGCCACATGGTTCTGGGTGTGGGAGTGCTCCATCCTACTCAGCTGTGGGACAAGGGTGCCTGGTGGGAGTTGTAGTGCTGGCTTCCTACCCACAAACCCCCTCCCTGTTGAGATGGCTACCTACCTGTAAGTTTGAGGTGAGCAATGAAATGGCTGCCACATGGTTCTGGGTGTGGGGAGTGTATCCATCCTGCTCGGGGTGGAGAGACAAGCGAGCATGGGGGCTACCTACCTGTAAGTTTGGGGATATCAATGGAATGGCTGCTCACATGGTTCTGGGTGTGGGGAGTGCTCCATCCTGCTCAGCTGTGGGACAAAGGGTGCCTGGTGGGAGTTGTGGTGCTGGCTTCCCTACCCACAAACACCCCTCCCTGTTGAGATGGCTACCCACCTGTAAGTTTGAGGGTGAGCAATGAAATGGCTGCCACATGGTTCTGGGTGTGGGGAGTGTTCCATCCTGCTCCAGGGGTGAGACAAGAGAGAGCATGAGAAGGCTACCTACCTGTAAGTTTGAGGAGAGCAATGAAATGGCTGCCACATGGTTCTGGGTGGGGTGGAGTGTTCCATCCTGCTCAACTGTGGGACAAGGGTGCCTGGTGGGAGTTGTAGTGCTGGCTTCTTACCCACAACCCCCTCCCTGTTCAGATGGCTACCTACCTGTGAAGTTTGGGAGAGCAATGAAATGGCTGCCACATGGTTCTGGGTGTGGGAAGCACCATCCTGCTCAGCTGTGGGACAAGGGTGCCTGGTGGGAGTTGTAGTGCTGGCTGCCTGTCCACATGCCCCAATGGAAATATTGCTACGCTACCTTTGAGGGTGATTCAGAGGAAGGAAATGTTAGATATGGGAGACATGTGTTGGGAAGAGTGTGTTGTACATAAGTGCTTTTGTGTCTAGGAGGTGCAGCTTTCTAGTTGTGCAAGACAGTACATAGCAGTGTAATGTGAGACATTTGTTGGTACTTACCAGCCTCACTCCCCGGGTATTCCTGTGAGACTCTCTGGATGCAGTATGGCAAGCACCTTCTCCTCCCATTCGGTGAATGTTAGTGGTGGAATGGGAGGCCACACGCCAGTCCTCTGAGCCAGCTTATGGTTCTTGTTGGCACGCTCTTTCACCCTGCTCTTGAGGTCATGCCACCTCCTCTTGATGTCACGCCCGGGTGCGCGGGGTGGTCCCTACTGCATTGACTTTGTTGACTATCCTTTCCCACATTTGATTTTGCTGCCTAACTGGTATCTGTTGGACCATGCTTTCAAACAAATGTGGTTCTACTCTGACTATCTCATCTACCATAACTGACAACTCATTGTCAGTGAATTTGGGCATTTTTGTCTGTGCCATGGGTTGTGTGATGTGCAAATGGTTGAAAAGTGCAGGTGTGAAGCTGGTGGTGGAGATGTGTGTGGTGTGTGAGTGGTTGTGATGGTGTGATGGTTGCTGATTTGCCTCTCCTTTGTGCTGTGGGTGTTGGGCCCTTCAGTTCTGGAGTAGAGTAGTGCAAAGGATGCTGGGCAGGGAAGGGGTTGGTTTTGTACTCAGCTCTGTGGGTGGGTCAAAATGGAGTATTCATGTCAGGTGTGTTATCTGGGTTGACCTGGGATTTGTATTTTTTCTTGCCATGGGGATGTGTCATTGGGATGTCAGATATTTTTGGAGGCTGCCCCAGACAAACAGCCACACTTGGTAACCTTGTTGTGTTGTTGCTTTCGACCGCCATTCACTCTTTCTGCGCGACCGCAGCTGGTCTAGAATGCAATGGTCCTTCCGCCGGCTCTACCATTCATCATTTTGCGCGATCGCAGCGGTCTGAATGCAATGGTTCTTCCGCCGGCTCTACCATTCATCATTTCGTGCGATCGCGGCGGTCGGGAACAACTGATCGCTCCGCTGGCTCCCCCATCGTATCATAATTTCACTTGCGGTCATTCCGCTGGTCAATCGGCGTTTTTGGGTCTTTTGTGCAGCAATTACGGTCGCCGCGGACGGATTTTCAGCTTCTCCGGACGTTCCCGGCGGAGTTTTGTGGAATCTGTCCGCCGCGGTCGGATTTTCTGCCAGTGCATCCTAATCTGACCACCGGTTTTGCCGCGGTACATGCGGACGGTAATTTTCCGCTACCACGGCGGTCGGAGTGCTTTCCGTCCGCCATCGTAATCAGCCCTAACTCCCCATAGACAACAATAGAAAATATTGAATTTAAAAAAAATATATATATGTGTAACTTTATTTATTGCAATGTTTTCCCAATGTTTAAAAAAATATATTTTTTTAAATATACATGAACTATGTTATCCAAAATAGCAAAAATATCATATTTAATGTATATTAAAATATACGCTTATTTCATACTCATGTAAATGTACAATAAACATAAAAATGTGCCCAAAAATATATATGTGGTACAAAATATTTCTGTTAAAATATTTTAAATTATTTAAGATATTAAATATTATTTTATTACAAATAATATTAAATATATTAAATAATAAAATATAGAAAATATAACCTTATCAAATACATATTATAACATTTTCCAAAAATCATAAAATTATATAAAATGTATTAGAAAAATATAAACAAAAATGTATACAAATGTTTTCTTTTTTTGTACTAAAAAATAATCAACAATACAAATGAGACTCTTTATAATTGAAGAAGTAAAAATATTTTAGTTTACTATTACATGACTATAGGGCCCATTACGATGGCGGGCGGAAGCACAACCGCCGTGCTGGCGGATGCAAAAGCACCAGTTACCGCCGGCACGCAGCAGTCCACACGCCCGCCCAATTACGATGCGAAAAGCAGGCCAAACACCGCCGGCAAGCCAGCAACACCGTCCGCCATCAAAGTGCGCCCGCACACGTAGCGGCGCAGCACAACTGACACACACCGTCCGACGAAACACGTCCCGCCCGGCGCATAAATTACGATGCCGCAAACAAACGGCTCCCACGGCTAAGAGACACCGCACGTGAAAGAGAGGCGGTAACACGGACGCAGAGCACGGACAACGAAGAAGCGGCACCCCGAGCATGAATCCAGCACTGCAGGCCCTCCCCATGCTCCTGCTGATGCACCACCAAGGACGCAACGTACCGCGGAGACGCAGGTAGGCACACACACAACAAGTGCACGCAAACAGCGCACACAGTGCAAGGGCGGAAAAGCGGACAACCCCCCACCAGCGCGTGTACACAACACATCCACCATCGCATCCACATATGACACACAGGCCAAATCGTAACATCGCAGAACACATGTGTACACACCACCTGGGACTAGGAACCAACCACCCCGTCACGGCCCCAAAGCGCCGATGACGCCGCCACACATGCGCACAACGCAGAGGCCAACCGCAGCGCCATGCATGCGTCGCACACAGACACAGGGACACAACCAAGCAGCACACACATCAGCCCCACCCCGAACGCACATGACACGTGACAGGCCGGCCACAGACATGTCCCCAACGCCCAATTCACGGACAACACCCAACGCCACACAACCGACGCACACATGTCAGTGAAGACACGCAACAGCAGGACACACCCCAGTGTAACAAACATGGCGTAGCACACAGCGGCGGCAACACCAACTAGGAGAAGCAGGGCTCCTTCGGGAAGAGGAACGCCAGTACCACACAGAAACACCCATACCACCCTGCACATATGAACAAGACATATAAAACGGAACACCAAAGAGCCCGGGGACCGACAACAGGTGGCCCAAGAATAACATTCACACACAAGGCCCAACGCAGAGCGGAAAGGCAGCCTGCCGCCCACACAAGGGAGAGCAGACAGCACTGAATGACCTTCCATTCCAACTCCGAAACCACAGCCCTACGACAGAAGCCGGTGAATACAGCCATTGTCCAAGAATAGACCAACACAGGCATGCCGAGGAGACCGACCACAGGGCAGATAGCGCATATCACAGAAGCACACAACGGACGGGGAAGAAAGAAGAAAACACTCCCCCATGTCGGCCACATGCAAGTTAATTGGAAGGAGTCACACAGCACTGACCTTGAACTGTCTGAGAAGCATGTGGGAAGAGGGCCCGTGTCCTCCAAACAAGCCAACAGAACACAAGTCCTGTCTCCCTACGACTACACAGAGCTCACAGCAACCCCGGAGCGTGCACATTGCAGACTGCACACACAGCCGGAGCACGCCACCTCAACGAACCGCTGCGAAATGGCAACCGCAACACACCTACCCAACTACGCCGAACAGCTCAAGCTGTACAAAACCAACCTGTGCCATACATTGGGATGCGATCTCCTGTCCCTGCTGAACGTAAGTTACCGACTGACTTACCGCATCACATTGTTCAGCTGCGTCATGCCCGTCTTCTACTGTCGGAGGTGTCCCTACCAGCATCCCGTCGAGATATGCCTCTCCAACCCGGCATGTCTGAAGGCGGACCTGCTACCACTACTCCTCCCTCTGGACGCACACGACAGGGCCTGCTCTGCCTATGGGGGCATGGCGTATGTGGCCAACATCGCACCCGCACTGAAATGGGACCACTGTGCCTCCACACGACGGATCATCGATAACAGCTACATCGAATGTCACCCAGCATGCCCCATCATGGTCCTCCAAGGGACAACCTACGAACAACACCTTGACAGCCACCATCCGCTTCATTGGCTGGCAAACATGTACACCACCAATGACATGGAAGCCCTGCTGGACGGCATCGCATACCTGACAACCTGTAAATACGTCGGACCACAACGCAGGTTCCCCGAGTGACCTATGATGTCCAACCCCGCACCCATGCTTAGCTTCCGCACGGACTGGCCAGTCACCACCACAACAGCCATACCAAACGACCGGCAACTGTAACCACACCATCAACGACATCGCCATGACATCGGATATGACCGGGACATGCACACTGTTCCCCATCACATCCAGGAACACCGCATGCATCGTGGGAGGCAGTGGCATGGGCTCTGTGTATCGCACCCACATGGACGGAACTGCACGAACAACCAGGACACGACATGGATCCAGCGCCCATGGACACACACACCGCTCAGTGGACATGAATAGGTCGCCTGGAGTCTGTGGGTGCTGCACCCCTCCCACCCCCGCCCCGGGAATCCCATACCAGGACCTTTGCATGGACGACAAGTGCATACAACAACAACACGACCCCAGTGACTGTGACATGTCCAGTAACCACCACAGTGCAACAACAAGTGGCACGCCGCTGCATGCACGCAAGCACATGCCCTGATGTCATCTCACATGCACGCGTGCATGAGGAACAACCGCAGCAAACCTGTCACATGGAACTGAGATGGACTGTGCCCATGATGCCAAGCGGTCTGGTAGGCTACATGTATACCGTCTGTGTCAAAGTCCGCAGCTCCGCAGCTATACGTAAATGTACATTAGCACAGCCTTGGCCAAGCAGATGTCACTCTGAAGCCCACATCCCACATGCAACAGCCAATCACATGTAACCCCACACCCTATCCCATTTGCAATCATGCTCAGTATATCCTCAACATGTATTCCGCTGCCAGTAGTGTCCACTATACTGCATCACAGAGGACAGAAGACTCAATATAATGTTTGAAACCAAAACTGTCTCCGCTGACTCATTTCACAAGTACGAATGAGAGAGGATGAGAGTATGTGAAGTACACGGCAGTCGTGACATGACCATGTAGTCCACTGGTATTGGATGTCAACGCAAATGAGTAGCACTACTGTGGAAGACACACATGTGTCGTGTGAAGTCGTATGGACGCAGTGCTCAGGTGGGTGGGTGCGACGGGTAGATGCGCACATGCCAAGTTGGAGCACGCCGTGTTGGGAGGGGTCATGAACAGTACACCACCGCTTCCCTGGGCATTGTGAGAGGACACCTGTCGGGGGGAGTGAACACGTGTGTGCACAGCAGCCGGGCACACGTACAAAGCGGTACCAGGCGCACCTCAGCCCACCCTCTGTGGACAAGCTGGATCCTGTTGTGCGCCCGCCATGCCCCTTGACAAGGCACACACAGCCCCAGTCGACCAGGTGTAACCCCAACATAGTCAATCCGCACAGGCGATACAGGGCACGGGATGGCAGTGGAGCATGGTGTGTGAGAGGTCTCCTCGCGCTCCTCCTGGTCATATCACGCAGGCAATAGAACCTCAACGTCTAGCATGGCAAAAAGTCAAATGGAAGTGTAGGGGGACGCACCACAGCACGAGCAGCACTGACGTCACGGGAGGTGGCTCGCACCATCCCATCCATTGCCCATCATACCAACCACGCCACATGCCATTGCGACTAAGTGCAAGCGCGTGCGCCACCACCCCTGAGCCCTCCCCAGAGAGGCCAAAGAGTGAATGTGTGGGCCATCAGCCACAGACGGACGCGGCCTGGCCGCAAGGGCAGCCACAGCCACTGGGTGTCGCAGGTGGCGGATCCGGAAGGCGAAGACTGTGATGCATAGTCCATGCAGGCCGGGTCTCCATTTGGGGCACCACGCAGGTGGACGGCGTCCCGCCACACATCATACCCTGAGACAGCCCACTCGTGCAACTGGACCCACACATACACTCCTTGCCCTCTCTGGTGCGAGCTTGGGGCTGCCTGTGCAAGCGCTAGCCTCGCAGGTGAGCATGCATATTGGGGGGCGAGGGGAGGACATGAGGGCTGGGGCGAAGATGACTGTATCACTGTCAGTTAGTACAAGGGATGACCCAGATGTGGAAAGGAAGAGACGTGTCCCGTGTGTACTGCAACTAGTCGCCAATCCAACTACCCCCCCATGTCCGGAATGTAAGCCCGCACCTAGGCCCGCCCATCCGCCACATCGAACATACCACCAGCACGACAACCTTCCCATTCGAAACACTGACTGGGGTGGCGACCAGTGAACAATCATGTGTAGCCTACCCACGCGTACATGTGGGCCCTCCATGATCCATGTCACCTGCGGCAAAGACATGACATGCGCAATGAGGGAAGTGAGGAGAGCTGTCCGCCCCACGCACAGAAGGTGCATCAGCTCCACAGACCCAGCAGCGAGTCCAGCAGGGGTCACATGTGCAGGGGCAGCTGTGCCTGGTGTGAAGGCACATGCATATAGACAGCACATCGACCAATGTGTAGTCTGCCCACATCCACAGTCCATCATCATGCGGACATAGGAATTGAACACAGGGCAACACATCTTAGTTGGTGCACCCACCGTGACCAACAATGCGCAATCATCGACGTACCCGCCCTGTGCATGGCCCCCCACCCAACGGAGGCACATCCAGTGCCACCATCCCACACACACAAGCCTTCCACGGAACATGCTGTGTCCAATGGTCAGTACAGAGTCAGCGCCCATCTGGTGGATCCTGAACAGGAGACACATGCACACACATGCCAGCTCCCACTATGTACGTCTGCCACCTGGCACGTGCAATGTAACCTCTCACCTGTGACGTGTGACTGCAAGCACACAGCCGTCTTGGCATGGGGCTGTCAATGTGGACACCTGTCAATGTTTCGGGAGGTGTGATCCGTACAGTGCTGTACATAGGGTGCAGTGCTGACACCTACTACTGTCTCATATCCCCTCGTGCCACAGGTCCCACTTGTTTTGGCCGCTCAGCCTGTGCCCACATCGTCGTCGTCGTGTGCCATACTCATCCAGCCTCGGAAGCAGTTCCATGCTCAGCAGACACTCATGTTGCCGTGGCGTTGCCGCTTGACGAATATGCAGTCAGTCCCCATCAGCACGCCCGCAAGTCATTGGGGCCTAGATCCCCATGTGCATGCACATGGCAGTGGTATGTCTCACTAGCCATTGCCATTGTTGGGAGACCTGTGTAAGTGTATTGTGGCCGTGCCGTCCCAGCTTGACAGCTGGGCTGTGGCTCATGTGCTTGCTCAGTCATGTCAGTGATGTGTATGCGAAATTGCTATGTGTTGTGTTGCTTTGACATGTGTCCTCTGCAATTTCCCTAGGCGGAGACCGAACATTGACCGCCCATACCAATTGCTGGTGGACATGGACGATACAGAGGTTATTAGGAAGTTTCGGCTGGACAGGCCAACCCTGCATCGACTGTGTGCCATGTTAGAACCCCATCTCCGTCCCCGCAGGGTGTATCCAACAGCATTCACCCCCACGGCTAAGGTGATGGCTGCCCTGCATTTCTTCGCCACTGGGTCATTCCAGCACACAGTGGGCAGTGGAGGAGGGATGTCCCAGCCCATGTTCAGCAAGGTGCTGAGGGATGTACTGGCAGCCATGATGCTGTACCGAAACAGGTACATCCGCTTCCCCAGGGCTCGTGAATTGGCGGCAGTGAAGGGTGCATTCTATGCCCTTGGCAGAATCCCACACGTCGTTGGAGCCATTGACTGCACACATGTTGGCCTTGTTCCACCACAGGCCACTGAGCACCTGTACCGCAACAGGAAGCACACGCACTCCCTGAATGTGCAAGTGGTGTGCCTTGCGGACATGGTGATCACCCACGTGTGTGCAAAGTTCCCAGGCTCGGCCCATGACGCACACATAATGCGCAACAGCATCTTGCCACGGCTGATGGCCAATCTGCAACAGGATCGTGGCTGTATTGTCGGTGAGTATGTGGAGTGGTGTAGCGTGCTGGTTGTGCGATGCTGTCCCCTGTCCAGTTGGAATAGCAACGGTTCTCTGTGTCCCTCACACCCAGGTGACTCTGCGTACCCGAATGGGGCATGGCTGCTCAGTCCATTGAGGAATCCTCGCACCCCAGCAGACGATCGATACAATGAGGCACATGGGAGGACCAGACGTGTGGTCGAGCGTACCTTTGGCCTCCTCAAGTCCAGGTTCAGGTGCCTGGACCGCACCGGGGGTGCACTGGCGTACTCCCCACAGAAGGTGTGCCAGATAGTGGTGGCGTGCTGCATGCTGCACAATCTGGCCATTCGGAAGCAGATCCCCCTCATTGTGGATGACGGAGATCAACCAGGGCCCCAGCCCGCAGACCAGGACAGCTCGAGTGAGGAGGACAGCGGAGAGGAGGAAGCTGGGAATGTGCGGCAGCAGCTCATCGCCCGCTACTTCACTTGACGGTGAGTGTCCATGTACGACGGCTGATGTGTCTGTATTTGTGCAGGTGTGTGTGTGCTGTGTCAGGGTGGCCTTTTGTTCACTGCGTGCTGTGTGTCAACGCTCCATGCCCAGGTTAGTATGCCACTGATGGTGGCTGTGGCATTGTGCCCTATTGCTCTGTGCGATGTGTGTACATTGCTTGTAGTTGTTGACATGTACTGTGTGATGGGTGTGTGACACACTCATTGAATGTGCTCCTGTTCTGTCTCCCACCCCTAGGTCCCTACAGGCCCTCCGGATTCCATTGCCATGCCACGCATCAGGTGCCTTTCCGCCCAAGGTGGCCGTTGTATTCCGTACAAATAAAACACAGGGCACAAACAGCAGTTAGTGAAAAAGGTGCATTTATTACAAACTGTGACATGTGATTGTGTGTAAGGTGATGACAAAAGTGGTGCGTGCTGTGACAATGAGCTGTCGGTCATGGCTGCGTGATGCTCAGGGTGTACCCACTGGTTCTATGTCCATAGTCCAACACACACATGCCATCCAGATGGCTGTGTGGAGTGGGATCGTAGTCCAAGTCAATGCAGTGGCTGGTCAAGGAAGGCTGGCGGAAGGCTGGCTGGCTGCCTCACTTGCGACTGGAGCGTGCGAAGTCCTCCCGGGAGATCTGTTTCCTCTTCGGACGGCCCCTTCCACGTTTGCGAGGGGGGGTGCCTGCTTGCGACATGCTGGTGGTTGAGGTGTGCTCACTGGCTGTGGACGCAGGGGAACTGGACACTGCTGCTCGACCCTGTGCCCCGGCAGGTGGTGGCGGAGGGGGAGCTGCTATCCCTGGCCGTGTCCTCACCGCCACCACCAGCTGGCCCATGAGGTCCACGAGTTGACCTATACGGGCGTCCATGGACCTCAGCACCCCCAGCACCTCCCGCGTGTCTGAAGCAGACCTGACCCATTGTTCTTGGGCCTCCTCATAGGCCCCAAGGACTCTGGCCATTTGAGGCAGGGCATGGCTCCCAGGGGAGGCTGGCGTTTCCCTGACCCTGCTCCTCCTACCAGTCCTGCTGCCACCGGCCTGCCCACTAGCCACATTGCTCACCACGGTCCTCGCTGTGGCTCCCAGGGTGGATCCAGTCGGCCGGGCCACCACCTGCGCTGGGGCTGGTGCCAGCGAAGACGTGGTGGTGGTGGCGGCGGTGGTGGTCGGTGCGGCGATGGTGGCGGTTGCGGCAGTGGTAGTGGCCGCAATGACCGTGGGTGTGGCCGCAATGACCGTGGGTGTGGCCGCAACGACAGTGGCAGCAGGGGGCTGGGACTGTTCAGCAGCCCTGGATGATGGGTTGGTGGGTAGGAGGGGTCCTGGGGAGCGGCTGGGCCCTGCCACACCAGATGGGCCTGCTTGGTGGTCCGTGTCCGAAGAGGAGGTGAGATCCTCCACATCCGTGTGTCCTCGTTGGGGGCTTGTGGGCTGGCTGTGCTGGCTGCTGTCTCCATCCCCAGCATCCGGCAGTTCGTCACCTGTTGAGAGAATGAGATTTGTTATTGTGTTGCACCTGGCGAAGTATGTATTTGTCGTCTGACATTGGCAGTTCGTGCAATCTCGTACATGGGTTTCCCGGAGGCGTGTGTGTGGCTGTGGCATTTGTAGTTGTGTGTGCTTGGCAATGGGACTGTGTGCTGTGCACATGTGGCATGGGACGGATTGGCCATGCCGATGGGTGTGTTGCTGTGCCCCTACTCATTGTGACTCTGGTGTATGCGGGCTCCTGGCCCATCCTGGGTCTGGTTTGTACTTTGCTTTTGGGGTTCAAATGGAACGCTTAGGAACGCATATGGCAACATGGGGGCCATGCCCCAGATTCGCATTTGGGAGGGAATATGCTTTTGGGGTTCAAATGGAACGCTTAGGAACGCATATGGCAACATGGGGGCCATGCCCCAGATTCGCATTTGGGAGGGAATATGCTTTTGGGGTTCAAATGGAACGCTTAGGAACGCATATGGCAACATGGGGGCCATGCCCCAGATTCGCATTTGGGAGGGAATATGCTTTTGGGGTACATGCTGTGAGCCATGGGTGCCGAACGTGACATGTGTTGTGGCAGCATGACAGTGCATGGTTTGAGGTGTGTGCATGCTTGACATGGCCTGCATATTTGCTGTCTGTTGTGATTACTGGACATGGCATTGGACGCATCGTTATGAGTGAGTGATGGTTGTGTGTGAAAGCCAACGTATTGCAGTTGTCCCATCTCCTTGGTGTGCGTGCTGCCCTGTGCCATGTGCATCACTGCAGTGCTCGTGGGGGGTGTGGCCCATGTTGTGTGTTGTTGCTCACAGTGTGTCGTGCGCTTCATTGACTTCTGGCACATGGTTGGTCATGGGCATGTATCTTAGCGTGACTGCTGTATGTGTGGCAGCTGTGCGGATGACATGCCTTTCATGAGACTGGGGCTGACGGATGGGATGGATGGTATGTTGTATGTGCATGGTGTGTCTGTGTGTTTGATGGGTTCAGTGGTGTTCGTGTGCATTTCTGTTGTTCCGCTCTGTTGCGTCTAGTGTTGTTTGTCTTACATAGGCGTAGTTGTGGGGTGTGTGGTTGACAGGCAGTAGGGGCTACATGGACAGGACTTCAATGGTGTTTCGGTTGTGTGTGATGAGTTGCACAGTGGCTGCCGTGTGGTACTATTTTCAGTGTGGCTTGTGTATGCAGATGTGGCTCCTTGGGTGTTGCTATGTCTGTGATGGGTCATGTGGGGTGTGAGTCTGTTGTTCATGTCCGTGTGCACATTGTTCACTTGTTCGTGACGGTGGGCGGTGCTGCGTTTCCGTCTGCTACGTGACATGTCCCATGTGTTGGTCGTGTGCCGGTCCTCATGCCTCCAGTAATCCAGCCCTGTCCAGTTTCCAACCTGCAGGTTGTTCGTGCGTGCACTGTACTGGATGCCACATGGCTCTAAGCGGGGGTGCTCCATGTTGCAGGTCTGTGGGGGTGGGGGGTGTTGTGGGTCGTGGGGGTGGCTGGACACCCACTGACACCGATTGCTGTGGACCGTGATGTCTGCCTTTCGGCTGTCGTTGTGCACTGCGGTGGCTGACACGTGGCTGTGGGGTGTGGGGGATGCTCCTCCTTGCTGTGCTGTGGGACTAGGGGCCTGGTGTGTGTTGTACTTGGGCTGTCCACCGTCCCACCCACTGCACTTTGTGTTCCTGCCACTTACCTGTTACTTGTCGGTTTGTGCAGCTGTGGCGGACACATGGGTGTGGTGGGTGCTCGTTGTGGCGCTTCTGGCATATTTGGGGACCTGTTGGTGGTTACGTGGCTGGCTGAATGTACACATGTCCCCACGCATCTTACAGTTGTTCTGTTTGGGCTGTGTGTGGTGGTGTCTGTTGCATGTGTGTGTCGTGTATTGTGTGCTGGACATGGGGGTGTTTGTCCCTGGGAGCTGTGGCATGGTGGTAGTGCATGTGAGTACATAGCGGTGTGCTGGTATACATTAGTTTGTACTTACCAGCCTCCACTCCCCTGCTAATCCGGCGAGGATCTCGGGATGTATGATGACTCGCACCTTCTCCTCCCACGCTTTGAAGGTCTTGAAGAGCGCGGGATTCCCTCCGCCAGTGACGGCAGCCAGCTCTCTGTTTTTGCTCTCCTTCTTCTTGACCAGGCTCTTGACGTCATTCCACCGTTTGTTAATTTCGACTCTGTTCCTGGGCAGGGTCCCGACTGCATTGACCTGGTCTACGATCCGGTTCCACATTCTGTTTCTGGTGGCTAGTGGTGTGTGTTGGACCATGTTCCCATAGATTTGTGGGTGCACCTTGATGATCTCGTCGACCATGACCGTCAGCTCAATGGGCGTGAACTTGGGCATTCTTTGTGGTGCCATGGTGTTTGTGGTGCTGGTGCGGTGTGTGTTGTGTAATGTGCAGGGGGTTTGTGGTGCCGGTGTTTGGTGGTGGTGGTGGTGGTGGTGGTTGTGATGTGTGCGTTTCTGTGGTGTGCTGCTGTCCTTGCTGTGTCACTGTGTCCTCTCCTCTCCTCTCTGGTTTGCAATGTAGCAAGGGGTTGTGGTCTGTGGGAGTGCTGCTTTTGTACTTACCTATGTGGGTGTGTCCTCATGGTCTGTTGTTTTCAGGTGTGTTGTGTCTGGGGTTCTGGCCTTTGTATTTTTTGTTTGTCCGGGGGGTGTTTTCGGGATATGTACTGTGCTTGTGTATTTGTGCGTGCCTTGCTGTGTGGACTTGTTGGCCATGTTGTGTGCTATTGGTTTTGTGTGCGGATGGTTTCTGTGCAGGTACGTGGGCGCCATGGCTTCTGCCGTGTCGATTCTCATCGGCGTTGTTTGCGCTGGCGGGCGGTATATTTGTTGTTTTTCCGCGCTCATGTCGGTGCGATCGTAATTTCACGTGCGGTGTGTCGGCCGTGAGGGCGGGCGGTTTTGTGTTGTCGTGCGTGTTTCCGTCCGTGGCGGGCGGTTTGTCTCCGACTCGGACGTTGGCGGGCGGTATTTTGTGTGCTTTTTCCGCCGATGGCGGTATTCGGTTTGTGTAATCGTAATGGCGTGGTCGGTGTTCAGGCGGTGTGTGCGGGCGGATTTTTGCCGCTTCCATGCCTGGCGGAATTATTTACGCCGGGTATCGTAATGTGCCCCATAGCTACCAAAAAATGTACTATTTTTCAAAACTGTAAAGAAGAAATGTATATGTATAAATATATGATTTCTTTAACATTTATACATGAAAAATGAATGTTACAAATATATTATACTGTAAAATAAAATATGAATAACATCAGAATTTATGATTTCTGTTTTTAATATTATAATACATTTTATAACAAAAGCAAATGAAAAGAATGTAATTGTGAATAAAAATATACATGTTTGCATAAAAATATGTTGCCAATAAAAACTAACATACATCTATTTACTTATTTTAATATACATATAAACTGTACAACAAATTATTCATAATAAATAATAAATAATTACTATTACATAGGGGGTCATTATGATGGCGGGCGGATCGCCACCACCCGGCCGGCGGTGGCGATCCGCCCGCCATCACAACAGAACTCACCCCCGCCATATTACTATGGCGGGGGCACCGCGGCAGACGGAAAGTCCGTCCGCCGCTTTTCCGCCGGTTGGCAATCGTCACAATTGCCGGCCGGGCGGAACTCGGGCACAATATGGTGGCAGTGCCTGGAAGGCACCACCATCCATATCATGATGCCTAGTGGTTCCGGCCTTTTCATGGCGGCAATGCCGCCATGAAAGGGCTGGCGGGAATTTCTGTGGGGGCCCGTTGCGGCCCCCGGGGGTGGGGGGCTGCACTTGGGGGGTACCTATGGTACCCCCCTACATTGCCATGCTCAAGGTGGCAGGCACCGCGTGGTGCCTGTCACATTGTGCATGACAATGCACAACATGCCTATTTGGCATTGCGGCGGGTGCTGCATCCAGCAGCGCCCGCCGCAATGTTGGAGATGCAGGATGCGACCGCCACGGTGGCGGTCGCATCCTAATTGGTGGTGCGGGACCGCCGCACCGCTGGCGGCCGGTCCCAGCACCGCTAGGGTGGCGGGCGGACTGAAGTCCGCCCGCCATTCTAATAGGCCCCTAACTTCCAAATAAACTAAACTCTGAGAAAAAGCTGAATAATATCCCCCAAAAGATTACTATCCCAACTACAAAAATAACTATACTCAACAAAACTGCTGGATAATAAACCATAATAATGTATTATTCCAACTCCAAATCCAAATAAACTCAGGGAAAGTGCTGGATAGTAAACCATAATAATTTACTATTCCAACTCCAAATCCAAATAAACTCAGGGAAAGTGCTGGATAGTAAACCATAATAATTTACTATTCCAACTCCAACTCCAAATAAACACAGGGAAAGTGATGAATAGTAGACCATAATAATTTACTATTCCAACTCCAAATCCAAATAAACTCAGGGAAAGTGCTGGATAATAAATCAAGATAATTTACTATTCCAACTCCAAATCCAACTAAACTCAGGGAAAGTACTTCATAGTAAACCATAATAATTTACTATTCCAACTTCAAATCCACGTAAACTCAGGGAAAGTGCTGGATAATAAATAAAAATAATTTACAATTCAAACTCCTAATCCAAATAAACTCAGGGAAAGTGCTGGATAGTAAACCATAATAATTTACTATTCCAACTCCAAATCCACATAAACTCAGGCAAAGTGCTGGATAATAAATTAAAATAATTTACTATTCTAACTCCAAATCCAAAAAACTCAGGGAAAGTGCTGGATAGTAAACCATAATAATGTACTATTCCAACTCCAAGTCCTAGTAAACTCAGGGAAAGTGCTGGATAATAAATCATAATAATTTACCATTCCAACTCCAAATCCAACTAAACTCAGGGAATGGAATGGAAAGACATTTATAGAGCGCATGGCTACCCTTAAGCGTCCCAGCGCTATGAACTGACACGGAGGAGACAGAGAGCTAAGGAAACAGCGCAGTCTTTAATTGCTTATGAAAAGCCAGATGGTCAGAGACTGCGCTGAAGGTGTAAAGGCAGAGAGTTCCAGAGTTTGGAGGCGTTGTAAGAAAACAGCCGACCACCACTTCTGGACCTCTTAATCCTCGGGATCTCTGCTAAATACAGGTTATTTGACCGAAGATTCCTACTTGCTTTATAGGGCGTATCATGGTTGAATTAATAGGCGGCCCAATCCCCTGCATAGACTTATGCGTCAGACATAGGGCCTTGAATCTAATGCGTTCCTGTACTGGAAGCCAATGGAGGGAACGAAGAGCGGGTTTTGCAGATTGTCTGTTGGTAGTTCCAGTCAGTAGTCTGGCGGGAGAGTGCTGGATAGTAAACCATAATAATTGACTATTCGAACTCCAAATCCAACTAAACCCAAGGAAAGTACTGAATAAACCCCCTTTTTGTTTTTTCTAACTCCCCCAAAAAAGTATTATTAACAAATATTGTGCTCCTTTTTATTTTTTTTCAATGTAATACTATTTTTCAATGTAATTTTTTTTTACTAATTAAAAATTCTTAACACATTTTTTAAATATTATAAAAAACTCGAATTATTCACTTAATTAAAAAAATTATATTTCAAAATACAACTTTATGAAAATAATTTTAAAAATATTAAAAATAAATAAAATGTGAAAAAACATTTGTCACAACAAAAATAATTATTTAAAACTGCACTATAAATTACAAATAAACATACTTATTTTATAATCCAATATTAAACCCTTTGTAAACTCATTTTACACAACAAATATTAGAAAATGAAATTTTTGTTCTAATTTACATTTTAAATTAATAACTATTAATACAATGTTTAAATAAATTGTTCAAATTTTATAGAAATAACGAAAAAACTCACAAAATTTACAGCAAAAATTTTGCAACCCAAAATATTCTGATTTTTTATTTTTTTTAAAAATTTTAAATGTATACATTTTTATTAATAATTATATATTTCTTAATTTCTTAATTATTTTTTTTTTAACCAACATTCTTAAATTACTTCCCACCCATATTCCCTATAAACCCAATATCCCACTCCCAAAATTTAATAAAAATTAAAACAATTTTTAATTTTCCCCACAATATTTTTAAAGTACTCCCCACCCTTATCCCCTATAAACCCAACATCCCGCTCCTAAAATATATACAAATTTGAAAATATTATAATTTTTCAGCTAAAATTTTAAATTACTAACCACCCATATCCCCTATAAACCCAACATCCCGCTCTTAAAAATTATTTTAAAAACAAAAAAAATCAATTTGAACAGAAAAAAATATTTTAACCATTATAAAATTACTAATACCAAATTACAAAAAAAAATAGAACATAAGAAAAAAAAAGAAAAAATCGATATTATTTACATCGATATTTTTGCCATCGATATTTACAAATTCAATATTTCTAGATAATAAAATCGATATTTTTAACAACGAGAAAACTTACCTCGATATTTTGCGCCGTCGATATTCTTGACTCGATATTCTTGCGATTCGATATTTTTCCGTCGATATTCTGTCTCTGCACCTGCAAAATACACTGTGTAAACAATGTTGGGGATAATTTGGAGTTTGGGGGATAGGGTAGTCTGCAATATTTGGTTTTGGCCTCCTAACTGACATTCTGCATGCTCTGTTTAGAGATGGGCAGACTGTCATTTTTCCACTGCAATGCCCCCGAGGCTAGACTGGTGGCAACCTTGCAACAGCTCAACACACTGGGGCCGATTCCGATCTCGGTCGGAGGCGCACCCAATACCATTCGGTCGGGAAAAAAGCCATGCGAAAGCCAGTTTCCCGACCGATCCGTACAGCACACCGAACGAGCAAGTACGATGCGCACAACAGCAAAAATTCCGGCCGAGCCGTACCCACCCAAACCAGGTCCTGTTCTCCGACCGAGGCGAATCCGGAAACGCCGAATCGAGTCGCACGGAAGGGAAAATGCAGCCCCGTCCGGCCGGACAAAGTACGATGCGCTTTCCGTACGCGCCGAACCCGTCGCTACGCACGGCACGTCAAAGCATCCGGAGAGGCGCACATAAGCTCCGAATCGCGCCACAACACGATCCACGGCTACGAGGCAGAACACAGCACAGACGAGGACGACGCGAAGCGGCGAGGACGAAGCGAAGCGACGAGGACGAAGCCAAGCGACGAGGACGACGCAAGCAACGAGAAGGACGAACGACACGAACCAACCATGAATCCCTTCGTCCCGATCATACCAATATTCTACATCTACTACCGGAACAGGCACGGACGCGTACGGCGCAGAAGGTAAGTCAGACACCAACCACAAAACACATACAACACGTACACGACACATCACACACATACACTGGGAATATGAATATACTTGCAACAGCAGCACCATAGGGCGGGATGCCCATCACCAATGCCACATATGCACACAGGGGCCTGAATGCGCGCCACCACCCCAACCCAGGGGGCTGGATGCCAACCACCCTCAACCAGGGGGCAGGATGCCTACCACTACTACCACCCTCACCCAGGGGGGCAGGATGCCTACCACTACTACCACCCTTAGCCAGGGTGGCAGGATGCCTACCACTACTACCACCCTTAGCCAGGGGGCAGGATGCCTACCACTACTACCACCCTTAGCCAGGGGGGCAGGATGCCTACCACTACTACCACCCTCACCCAGGGGGCTGGATGCCTACCACTACTACCACCCTTAGCCAGGGGGCAGGATGCCCACCACTACTACCACCCTCACCCACGGGGGCAGGATGCCTACCACTACTACCACCCTTAGCCAGGGTGGCAGGATGCCTACCACTACTACCACCCTTAGCCAGGGGGCAGGATGCCTACCACTACTACCACCCCAACCCAGGGGCGGCTGGATGCCTACCACTACTACCACCCTTAGCCAGGGGGCAGGATGCCCACCACTACTACCACCCTCACCCAGGGGGGCTGGATGCCTACCACTACTACCACCCTCACCCAGGGGTGGCAGGATGCCTACCACTACTACCACCCTTAGCCAGGGTGGCAGGATGCCTACCACTACTACCACCCTTAGCCAGGGGGCAGGATGCCTACCACTACTACCACCCTTAGCCAGGGGGCAGGATGCCCACCACTACTACCACCCTTAGCCAGGGGGGCAGGATGCCCACCACTACTACCACCCTTAGCCAGGGGGGCTGGATGCCTACCACTACTACCACCCTTAGCCAGGGGGCAGGATGCCCACCACTACTACCACCCTCACCCAGGGGGGCTGGATGCCTACCACTACTACCACCCTCACCCAGGGGTGGCAGGATGCCTACCACTACTACCACCCTTAGCCAGGGTGGCAGGATGCCTACCACTACTACCACCCTTAGCCAGGGGGCAGGATGCCTACCACTACTACCACCCTTAGCCAGGGTGGCAGGATGCCTACCACTACTACCACCCTTAGCCAGGGGGCAGGATGCCTACCACTACTACCACCCTTAGCCAGGGGGGCAGGATGCCTACCACTACTACCACCCTCACCCAGGGGGGCTGGATGCCTACCACTACTACCACCCTTAGCCAGGGGGCAGGATGCCCACCACTACTACCACCCTCACCCACGGGGGGCAGGATGCCTACCACTACTACCACCCTTAGCCAGGGGGGCTGGATGCCTACCACTACTACCACCCTTAGCCAGGGGGCTGGATGCCTACCACTACTACCACCCTTAGCCAGGGGGCAGGATGCCCACCACTACTACCACCCTCACCCAGGGGGCTGGATGCCTACCACTACTACCACCCTCACCCAGGGGGGCAGGATGCCTACCACTACTACCACCCTCACCCAGGGGGGCAGGATGCCTACCACTACTACCACCCTTAGCCAGGGGGGCTGGATGCCTACCACTACTACCACCCCAACCCAGGGGGGCTGGATGCCTACCACTACTACCACCCTTAGCCAGGGGGCAGGATGCCCACCACTACTACCACCCTCACCCACGGGGGCAGGATGCCTACCACTACTACCACCCTTAGCCAGGGTGGCAGGATGCCTACCACTACTACCACCCTTAGCCAGGGGGCAGGATGCCTACCACTACTACCACCCTCACCCAGGGGGGCTGGATGCCTACCACTACTACCACCCTTAGCCAGGGGGCAGGATGCCCACCACTACTACCACCCTCACCCACGGGGGGCAGGATGCCTACCACTACTACCACCCTTAGCCAGGGGGCTGGATGCCTACCACTACTACCACCCTTAGCCAGGGGGCTGGATGCCTACCACTACTACCACCCTTAGCCAGGGGGCAGGATGCCCACCACTACTACCACCCTCACCCAGGGGGCTGGATGCCTACCACTACTACCACCCTCACCCAGGGGGGCAGGATGCCTACCACTACTACCACCCTCACCCAGGGGGGCAGGATGCCTACCACTACTACCACCCTTAGCCAGGGGGCTGGATGCCTACCACTACTACCACCCCAACCCAGGGGGGCTGGATGCCTACCACTACTACCACCCTTAGCCAGGGGGGCAGGATGCCCACCACTACTACCACCCTCAGCCACGGGGGCAGGATGCCTACCACTACTACCACCCTTAGCCAGGGGGCAGGATGCCTACCACTACTACCACCCTCACCCAGGGGGCTGGATGCCTACCACTACTACCACCCTTAGCCAGGGGGCAGGATGCCCACCACTACTACCACCCTCACCCAGGGGGCTGGATGCCTACCACTACTACCACCCTCACCCAGGGGGGCAGGATGCCTACCACTACTACCACCCTCACCCAGGGGGGCAGGATGCCTACCACTACTACCACCCTTAGCCAGGGGGCTGGATGCCTACCACTACTACCACCCCAACCCAGGGGGCTGGATGCCTACCACTACTACCACCCTTAGCCAGGGGGCAGGATGCCTACCACTACTACCACCCTTAGCCAGGGTGGCAGGATGCCTACCACTACTACCACCCTTAGCCAGGGGGCAGGATGCCTACCACTACTACCACCCTTAGCCAGGGGGCAGGATGCCTACCACTACTACCACCCTTAGCCAGGGGGCAGGATGCCCACCACTACTACCACCCTCACCCACGGGGGCAGGATGCCTACCACTACTACCACCCTTAGCCAGGGGGCTGGATGCCTACCACTACTACCACCCTTAGCCAGGGGGCTGGATGCCTACCACTACTACCACCCTTAGCCAGGGGGCAGGATGCCCACCACTACTACCACCCTCACCCAGGGGGCTGGATGCCTACCACTACTACCACCCTCACCCAGGGGGCAGGATGCCTACCACTACTACCACCCTCACCCAGGGGGGCAGGATGCCTACCACTACTACCACCCTTAGCCAGGGGGCAGGATGCCTACCACTACTACCACCCCAACCCAGGGGGGCTGGATGCCTACCACTACTACCACCCTTAGCCAGGGGGCAGGATGCCCACCACTACTACCACCCTCACCCACGGGGGCAGGATGCCTACCACTACTACCACCCTTAGCCAGGGTGGCAGGATGCCTACCACTACTACCACCCTTAGCCAGGGGGCAGGATGCCTACCACTACTACCACCCTCACCCAGGGGGGCTGGATGCCTACCACTACTACCACCCTTAGCCAGGGGGCAGGATGCCCACCACTACTACCACCCTCACCCAGGGGGGCTGGATGCCTACCACTACTACCACCCTCACCCAGGGGGGCAGGATGCCTACCACTACTACCACCCTCACCCAGGGGGCAGGATGCCTACCACTACTACCACCCTTAGCCAGGGGGCTGGATGCCTACCACTACTACCACCCCAACCCAGGGGGGCTGGATGCCTACCACTACTACCACCCTTAGCCAGGGGGCAGGATGCCTACCACTACTACCACCCTCACCCACGGGGGGCAGGATGCCTACCACTACTACCACCCTTAGCCAGGGTGGCAGGATGCCTACCACTACTACCACCCTTAGCCAGGGGGCAGGATGCCTACCACTACTACCACCCTCACCCAGGGGGCAGGATGCCTACCACTACTACCACCCTTAGCCAGGGGGCTGGATGCCTACCACTACTACCACCCCAACCCAGGGGGGCTGGATGCCTACCACTACTACCACCCTTAGCCAGGGGGCAGGATGCCCACCACTACTACCACCCTCACCCACGGGGGGCAGGATGCCTACCACTACTACCACCCTTAGCCAGGGGGCAGGATGCCCACCACTACTACCACCCTTAGCCAGGGGGCAGGATGCCCACCACTACTACCACCCTCACCCACGGGGGCAGGATGCCCACCACTACTACCACCCTCACCCAGGGGGCAGGATGCCTACCACTACTACCACCCTCACCCAGGGGGGCTGGATGCCTACCACTACTACCACCCCCACTCATAGGATGGACAATGCATGACACAACAAGCACACCACAACCTAGGGAATGCAAGATTAAGACATCCCCCACCACCATGACAAGCGTGTGTAGGCTGTGTCAAATGCCTACAACACCGAACATGACTTTCAACATACAATGTGACCCCTAGCACATGTGCCACACATATATGTGTGTGGCACCCACAATGCAAGCAGCCCATGACCATTGTGGCAATGGGGCCTAAACCCCCATCATCACAGTGACCAAAAGGTAAGTGTGGGGTCCATAGCTGAAGCACATTTTGACCATTGTGGCAATGGGGTCTAAACCCCCATCATCACAGTGACCAAAAGGCAAGTGTGGGGTCCATAGCTGAAGCACATTTTGACCATTGTGGCAATGGGGTCTACACCCTCATCATCACAGTGACCAAAAGGTAATTGTTGACAAAGAAAGAGCTGCAACTGCCAAACTGCATGGATCATTCCTGCTCACAGAACCAAAAACTCATCTGTGGCAAAGTAGTGTATGTGTCCCATTGCAACATAAATTGGGGGAGCCAAATACTGCAGTGCAAATGTAACATTCCTTTGGCCATGTGCAGACAAACAACACCCATGGGGGCTGAGACCGTCAACAGTCATCAATGACACAATGACAGAAGTGACCATCAGAATGCAGAACCACATATTTGCACCAATGGGCACACAAATGCAGATACCCTGTGGAGACAGCAGATGTGAGGTGAACAGATACCATACCATGGCAGCAATGGGACACACAAACCATGATCACTGTGCTGACCGATGACCTAGGAGTCCCAGGGACAGCAGGGGAAACACACCAAACAACATACAGCCAATGGCACACCCAAGATATGCCAATGCAGTGGTGCAGATGCACAAACACAAACAGGCAGACCAACACTGTCATCATACACAGCAGGTGAGGGGTGGGGGTGCCAGTGTCCCCAGGCAACCACACAACACATGAGGAGAGCTGAATACCAATCATACAGATGTGCATACACTGCCACACTAAGGTAACTCATGGATCCAAATCCCCTATGTGGGCAAGCAGGCATTGTCAGGTGAGAGGGAGCACAAAACACACATGTCACACAGGCACGTAGGAACAACAACTGACACAGCAAGTCACAGACACACCACAGCACCACCCCCAGGGCCCCCACAATGTGGTGACCCTGGGCTGAATAAAAATACCACTGTGATGACAAAGCTAAATGTCGTTCACACTATGAACCACAGTCAGGTGTCCTGAGCAACAAACTACCATCACACCTACACAAGCACAAATCAATCAGCATGGCCAGTAAGCCAAGGCCAACATGGAGGCAGGGGCCTAGCCGGGCAACAACTCTCATCTGCACACACTCAACACCACACCCCTCGACCTCCAACAATGTGCAGCAGTGAAGTACACATGCACTGGTGACATTGCACATGCACCCATGACTATTCCAGGGTGGTGGGTGGGAACCAAGGTGTAGAAACACATCACACATGGACACTCAACAAGACTCCTGAATGTCTGACACACTGCACACTACGCTGTACATGGACATGACGGCAATACCACACCGACCAATGGGATCCCAGCCACAGTCACACACCAATGAAGAAGCCAAGGTCACCCACAAAGAACACACATAGACAACTTCCAACATTGCAGCTCTGACCCTGAGGAGTGGCAGCAGTCACACACACAACATGTCACAATCACTGAAAGATAACACAAACTGGAAATCACATGACAGGGGCAAACAACAAGTGCCAAGGGGAAACCTGACTGTGACCCATCTGCGTCTGCACACAAACTCAGCCCTGACAGCAAACACACCTATGGGTGACACCCTGATGACCAGTAATGTGCCATGCACCCACATCACAGAGAACACAGGGAGAAGACTTTGGGGGAACATAGCTCAAGTCAGCAAGCATCACAAACAGGTACAACACTAGGGATCACAGCATGCGCAGATGAATGGAAGTGAACACACAGACATGCACATACAACACACACCTTGGGTGCAGGCAATGTCACACGTGTACACACTGCCATGAGGGGACTCCACTCCTGTGTGAGGAAAGCTGTGCCATATGTTGCCTCAGTAGGGCCCCATCATGTCAGCTGAGCACTTGGTCACACAATCAACAATTAGCACCAAATGAGGGCTCCCATCACATCAGCCTGGTCATGGATGTGCCAACGGAATCATCAGCACAGATCCAACACACTTGTATAGCAATGTTGCACTGACTACACGGATGAGTCCCTCCCCATTGATGCCCAAACCTGCATGTCCACTGGAGATGGCAACACGGTCA
>CAWUFW010027853.1:0-24605 GCA_963921515.1 Calotriton arnoldi
GCTGCTCCCTGTGTCGTATTCTGTATACTTAGTGTAAGTGCGTATTTCTTTATTGTAATTGCTTTAGCTGTTATTATATGTGTTTTAACATATTATTTCTTCCTGGTATATTATCACTTGTACTTACCTGTTAGCAGTGGCGTAACGAAACTTGAGGGGGCCTGCCTGCGACGTACCTGCAGGGGGCCCCCACGCTCCTGATCCAGTTAGGAGATCTAAGGCCAGAGACCTGCCAGTGCCAGAGGGGGGCCCCCCCAACACTGCGGGGGCTTTTGTTATGCCACTACCTGTTAGTAGAATGTTGTTGGGGTGCATCTTCTAGTGTTCTCCTGTGTCTTGTGTTCCGATTCTAGAACGAAGCCTGCCGGCGGCGGCAGTGAGAAGTGGATTGCAGGACAGACAGGACGCTGGTTGATTGGCTCGCTTTTCTGGCTTATTTGCATAAATAAAACCCACATATGCCAACTTACCAACAGCACTTGAACTATTCATTTGATTGGGCGCTACCACTACAGCCTGCTCCAAGCAATTATGTGCACGGCCTGGCCTGTATTTGTTGCTATGGTCACAGTGGCTATGTCACATTCACACAAGGGATCTAGCGAGAGAGGCACAACTGGGCACGTACTGCTCCCTATGTATCATAAAACTCAAAAAAAGTACATCTGGTAAATTCATGAAGCAAAGTGAAAGAGAATTATGGATGACATGTATGTGTATATTATGTGCATATTTCTAACAGAAGAGAGTTTTTAAAAGGACAAAAATCCTCACTCACCCGAGGGTGACATGCTTCATCATTGGGTTCCCTCCTCACACCCGGATCGCAAGGTCCCTGGTGTGGGCTATAGCTACCTGATGGGGAGGAGCTGAGCGGTTTTGAAGAAAGATGAGCGATGTTAAAGGGTAAGTGAGGGGCAGAGTGCAAAGAAAAAGAGATGGATTAAACTATCTCTAGAGGACTAAATATACTTTATTGGATGGTCCTCTGGCATAGGGCTCAAAATATGAGAGGACTATGGGATTTTACCATAGGTAAGTCTACAGATGGTCAACATGTTTCTGCCCTTCATCGACCCCAAAAGGGGTTCTGGGGCATTCGTCAGGAGTTGGATAATTAGTCACTCTGCTTCTAATCAAAAAGAAAACAATGCAGAAAATACCGGCCTCATAGAGGTAAGCCTGGTGAGAACGGTGATGGCTTGAATGTACCCTGGGTCCTCCGTGGTTCTGAAAAGAACAAATAATGCATTCATTAGTAAGAAGCACTCTCAAGAACTCAACTGAAGGGATAAACATGGTCTCTACTCATGCTTTTTTAAATTGGGTGTATGCATTGCCTATCACAAACCAAAGTGATGCCCATTGAGTATACTACATGAGCCATCTTACCTATGGTAAAATGGAAATAGTCCACTCTCAAGCAACTGGGTAGGGCCTCAACCGCAGATCTATAATAGAATCAAGAGGAAATAGAGAAACAGGGAGGACCAACAAAGAAACTGGTAAAAACATGTGAGGTTAACTTGATTCAGCACTTAGCACTTCATGCCAACTACTGAATAAATTGCAGGAAATGGTGAAAACGTCAAATAGTCAACTGATAGCCAGTATAGTATAAAATATTAAAGTCATCAGAGTATGTGTCCCGTGGGTGCAGGTATTACTGTCTGAAAGTACAAGAAGGCCAACTAGGAGCCTTACTCTAGAGGCTACCTCAAGGAGGTGACATAAAGCTGCGTACTCTAATCAGTCCTGCTGGTCGCAACAACACAATAATCAGACAGATACATATTCATATCACATAGCATGAGTAACAGAGAGGGGGGCGTGGCTAGCCAGCCAACATGGCGGACGCAAGCTCCTAACGCTCCGCATCAGTACCCTCGTTTATCCTGCAAATCAACATATACCCACTCCATCGATCCGCATACAGAGCCGCATTTGACTCCGGAATGCAAATAGACCCAAATAGGTGAGCAAGACAGTACTACAGAAGAGGATGGCGGTGTGAAACACTCAGGGCCTTGCCATCTGGGGAAACTCATAGTACGCCACAGAAGTGAGCCAAGGGACTCCCGCGCCAGGGACAGCTGAAGAAGACGTGGTAGAAAGGAGGCGCGTACCACCAACAGCCCTTCTGGGAACCGGAGTGAGAGACAAGCGGTGGCTTCACAAGCCCCGCGGAGAGGACAGGCTCGAGAGGCGGTGAGTGGGTGCCTCCCCCCACGCTGTGCAGAAAACCACGCAGTTGCAGGTACTGACCCGAGGGAGTAAGCGAGGCCGCATGGAGAGATCCGACAAGACAGAACAGGTATGCACCATAGGCGGGGGCAGAGCGAGAGGTGACAGCTGGCGATCCCCCACGGGCGGGCCTGCGGCCTTGGTCTGCAATACGCCCAGGACGCCGCGAAAGCAGGGGAGCCACACCGAGGGAGGTATTGGCCAGTAGAAGAGGATCCGAGGAGTGGAGGCAGAGCCCCCTCCTGAACGCTCGCACAGTCCCAACAGCGAAACCCCAGGCAATTCGGAGTGAGCACGCAATCAAGACGTACAGGAGGCCTATAGTATGGGAGTGCAGAGCTCACTGTAGACGCACAGAGAGGAAATGCACTGAGGCCTGGTTTGACCGGCACAGAGCTCACTGTAGAGGCCCGGAGTGCTCCTCGCTGTATCTCCTACCCACGTGGAGGCCTAACCAAGCACATAGGGAATTGCAGGCCGCATCGAACCCAGAGCACGCATACAGAGATGGAAGTAAGGGAAACGGGATGCCCAGAATGAGGTAGTGAGTCAGGGAACACACAACCTGTGGTGATCAAGGCAATGAGGAACAGACACACCGGGACCTAACTGACTACCCGGAGGCCCCGAATATAAACTGTGGTCAGATCACGCACCTAGCAGACGGACCCTGCCAACGGCAAGAGGCATCGAAATTGGTCACCTCGCTGGTCTATCGACTGCTCCCCTCACCTGCGAGGAACCCAAACTGGGCATTTGCGACTGCGGAGGTGAGCTCAGGCCTGCGACACGTAGTGCACAAAACAGCCAAGAGGGAAGGAGCGGCGTAAAGTAAAGGGCACACACTCCCTCACGGACATTATCTAGAGGAACGCCCGGCTCTGGCCTCTAAGCTGACCATGTCTCAATAATAACCAAACCACTCAAGTTCCGATGTAGCTGATCCGACATAGCAGACCAGTCCCTCACAGGCGGACATCCCCCGCTGAATGCCTTCGGCAACGCCTGGTCATGGGTCGAGTGCACACCAACACGCAACAAGCCACCATGCGCTCCGAAAAGCAAGAAACTTCATGCACAGAGGGGAGTGAAGCGAATGAAGTCCCGCACTCCACAATTGCCGCTAAACTAGATTCAGTCTTAATGGCGGTGGAGAAAATAGGGGCCGCGCTGGACCATACTCGGACTTCCCTGGAGTCTAAAATAGACAAGTTCACATCGGATTTCACACTTGCGAGACGACCATCATAAGCTGGCAGACAGGGTTCAGGCAAGTGAACAGGCAATTATGGAGCTGAAACCAATTACACATAATCATTCGGCAACCTTGCAAGACCTACTGGATCGAGCGCACACACTAGAAGATAAGCTGGAAGATGCGGAGGGGAGATCATGCCGCAATAACATAAGAGTGGTAGGTCTCCCAGAAGGAGAAGAAGGGCGCAACCCTGTAGAATATGTGGAGCGGTGGATGAGAGAGTTACTCCCGGAAGGGGTACTATCGCAGCAGTTCGTAGTGGAGCGAGCGCACCGAGTGCCAGCCCGTAAGCCACCCCCGGTCTCCAGGCTGTGACCATTCCTCTTTAAAATACTCAACTACAGAGATAGGGACACAATCCTAAGAGAGACACGCAAGCTTAAGGCCATCACGATTCAAAACAGCCAAGTTCTGCTATTCCCGGACTACACAGCACAAGTGCAGAGACGGCGAGGGACCTACAACGCAGTGAAGCAGCAATTCAGAGAACTAGATATCCGCTACTCGCTGATATTCCCAGCTCGTCTGCGTTGGCCACAAAAGGCACCACCTGTTTTTATGATAAGCCCTCTGATGTCTGAGACTGGCTAGAAGAATCAGGCCTGATGACAGGACCCAGGCCACAGAATGACAGTGTGTCACCACAACTGGGCAGGAGAAATCGTCGTCGCGGCAGATGACGAGGTCCTAAGCGCAAGGCACCATCGGTGGTGGCCCCCGACTACGAGCAGAGATTGCAAGAGTGGCAAGATGCAATACACGTGGCAGCAGCAATCGGAGCCCTACCTCAAACCTCTGACCCAGACACCAGCCCTGCCCGCTCATTCAGCATAAGTGAACTGACACCGGCCAGATCCGATGACTTGGAATGTCTGTATCCATCAGATGTTACGCCGCAGACAGCGGACGATATAATATGAACACTTGACAATAATTAGACTTGAAACTAGTTAATATGTGGACTATATTCATAAAACTGGCATGCCCCACTCAATTGTGATACACAACACCGCACAAACAGGGTGTAGAAATCTGTACCAAAAGTAACAAAACACGCCATCCACAATTGACCTGACTTGCCTAAGATAGAAGTTGCACGCACCCCTAGGTTAAATGATTGGAAGGAGTTCCTAACTCACCTGACAGAACATCGAGGGGGAAAAACCACGACACACAAGCTCCTGCAGCACGCTCCCATGCACAGTTGCAGATAAGCACAGTTGTTGCCCAGGTTGGGTGTCCCAGTTTGGACGAATATCAATTGAGATTTCGCCCCCACACAGTTATGTACAACACAGTTGAAACCCCCGTTATATTAGTTTGGACACCTCAGAGAGCTTCCAATGAGACCCGACCCCCTGTCAGCTACCAGTCATCATACACAATAGAGGAAACATTGTTGATACATGACACAAGTTAACATCATTACATGGAATGTAAGGGGAATGCACACACCAGCACACCGTTACTCAATATTCTTCTATTTGCAGCGCAGGTCCACAAATATAGCCCTACTGCAGGAAACGCACCTGACTCAAGTGGAAATAGATAGGCTGCGCCGAAGGTGGAGGGGGCAAGTATTTGCCACTAACTATTCCTCCCAAGCGCGCGGAGTCCTTATATGGATAAAAGCAGGGGTTCCATACGTAATAGAGGAGACATTGGCGGACCCAGAAGGCAGATATGTATTGGTATGGGGTAGACTAAATGGACAACCGCTGCTCGTGGGCTCTATTTACGCACCTAACGTAGACCAGCCCACCTTTCTAGATAAACTGACAAGAGTATTGGCTAAATGGAGCAGTATACCATGGCTACTAGGGAGATACTTTAATTTGGTACTTAACGTAGATCTAGACAGGTCCTTCCCGCCCCTGACGAGAACCGCGGCAGTATCTAATGCACAGGCTTGACGAACTGGCTAGAACACTGGTCACTGACGGACATCTGGCGCTCCCTCTACCCCAATGCAAGAATTTACTCATTCTACTCGGCTGTACACAGGCTGCATGTTATGCTAGACCGTATGGTGGGATCGCATGTCCTTTCCCCGCTCATCAAGAAGATGGAGTATTTAGGACACACACACTCTGATCATAACCCACAACTATTACAACTCACCTGGGATGTAGGCCCTCCCCCAATTCCCACATGGCGGCTTCAACCAGCAGCGCTGGAGGATCAGGCATTCCGATCCTCACTAGGGACGGCAATCCTGGAATACTTTGAGACGAACGAAGGTACAGCAGGCGACGCGCTGTTGGAATGGGATGCTTTCAAAGTGACCGCGAGAGGTCACTGCTTGGGAGCCACCTGGAATAATAGGAAGCAACTGACTAACTCGCTTATCATCATAGAGAAGCAGTTACTGCGATACGAAGCGACAGCAGGGACAAACGCGAGGGACGCACAGAGATTAGAAGAACCGCAAGCAGAACACGCAGACCTTTTAGAAAGGCTCCGCTGCCATAATTATATGGCACACTCTGTGAGTACACACTCCGCCGCAGATAGAGCAGGCCAGCTATTAGCATGGCTTATACGCCAGGAATAAACACGACATCCGATAAACGCGTTGCGAAATGAAGCAGGAAACATCATGTGCATGCAGCATGAAATACATGCAGCCATGACACATCACTACAATGCACTTTATCAATCTAAGGGATGCTGTGACGAGCAGAATCTGACTGCCTTTCTAGACGCAATACACCTCCCAGAGGCAACACCCGAACATAGGGAGACACTAAATGACCCCCTTACACTTGAGGAGATCAGAGCTGCCATAGCAGTGCTGGCCACCGGGAAGACGCTTGGACCAGATGGCTTCCTAGCAGAATATTACAAAGTATATTCGGCATCACTAGCCCCACGCCTGCACACGATCTACACTATGGCTCTAAGTGAACGGCGACTCCCTCCCTCCATGTGTGAGGCCAATTTAGTATCGCTGCTCAAACCAGATAAAGACCCCACAGACATGGGCTCCTATAGGCCGCTAGCTCTACTAAATGTAGACTACAAAATACTGGCGAATGTCTTAGCAGAGCGGCTAGCACAGGTGGTCCCATCTCTAGTCCATAGCGACCAGAATGGCTTTGTTCCCTCCCGAAGTACTTCCCTAAACATATGGCGCCTCTTCAGAATTGCGGCTGACTCTGCCCCACAATGGCCACAAGCATCCTGCCTGACATTGGACCTGGAGAAAGCATCGACTCTCTTGAGTGGGAGTTTCTATTTGCAGAGCTAGAAAAATACAATCTAGGTCCGGTGTTCCTCCAACTGGTCTGACTATTATACACAGAGCCAACAGTCCGGGTGGGTCCCTAGATATCGGAAAAGGTACTAGTGCAGAAGGGAACTAGGCAGGGATGCCCCCTGTCCCCCCTTCTCTTCTCGCTGGCCATAGAGCCATTGGCAGAGGCAATCCGCGCTAAGATACGGGAGGGCATACCGCTGGGAGATGGCACACACACAGTGTTGTTATGTGCAGATGATTTACTGGTATATGTCAAAGACACTGGAAGAATTCCTCATCAACTAGCACACATTCTTAAGGACTTCGCCTCCCTATCGGGACTGATAGTTAATGCTGCTAAGTCCTGCCTCTACCCATTCAGCGAAATGAATCCAGACCCGGAATACATCCTCAATGGAGTACGAGTGCAGTGGAGGGCAGACACTTTCCGATATCTAGGTATAAGGATATACAGACAACCGCAGACCAAATTGAGGGTAACTTGGGCAGAGCACACACTGCAATCCGCTCCCAGATGTTATTTTGGAGCACTCTCCTGCTGGCAGTGACTGGCAGAGTAGCTCTGGTTAAAATGGTGCCTCTTCCACAGCTCCTCTATTATTTCACAAAACTGCCGATCTAAATCACCCCTCCTTTTCCAATCGTTGGAGAAATTAATCAAGGACTTTATATGGGGAAACACTCGTCATGGGGTAGCAATCAAGAAACTATATCTGCCCACCAACCAGGGAGGCCATGCAGCCCCAAATTTTGAACAATATTACCTGGCTGCGCAACTGCAATGGGTTGCTAGATGTTTGGCCGATCGACAGCGCGAGGACACTTCGTCAACGAGCCCACCCTACACGCTATCACAGCTGATCACGATCTTACACCCTAACACGAGAGCCAGGCAACTGAAACCGCTGCTGCTCGCAGTGGCATGTATATACTTTCACAGAAGTTTATATCTAACCTGAAACGTTGTACTGTATGCACCAGCGTTACCTTTAGAGGGAACACCCAGGGGTCCAAAGCCAGTTACCAAAATAGAATTACGAAATTTGCACGAGGCAGGGATTTAAAGCATGGGAGATTTATATTGGGATGGCATGCTAATCCCATACATGACACTAGTAGAGGACGATGAGTTGCCCAGGGCCGTTTCTACCACTAGGCAGGACTAGGCGGCTGCCTAGGGCGGCAAAAGGTGGAGGGCGGCCGTGGCAAAAGTTAAAAAGATGAGAGTTCTTTCTTTACTCTCTTCTCCTGACTTCTATGAATCTGAATCTACCAGGTAGCGTAGTGCGGGTGCGGCGCGCCTTCAATTAGAGACCGTCGACATCATGACCAGGGTGACGTAACGTGAGGTCACGTTCGGCGCCAGTACGGCGGCCACGGGGGCTTTGCCTATGTGCGCGCCGCGCCCGCGCGGCCGGCAAGAAGAGGCAGGCAGAGCAGCAGAGAGAGTTACCGCGGCGCTGCGGCCCGCCTGCAGGCCTAGGCCTATCAGGTACCCGGGGGAGGCCGGGATGGGATCCGGGTCGGCTGGCTGAACGCACCGCACTGAATGCTGCAGAGACGAGAGGTCTCTCGCTGAATACACCGCACTGAATGCTGCACAACTGACAGGCCTCTCATATACTCTCTTACCTCACTCCCAACGCCTGTGTCTCTCACTCTCGACACACTCTCTTAACTCACTCCCAGTGCCTGAGTCTCTCACACTCTCTTAACTCACTCCCAGTACCCGACTCATCTCTTTCACTGTCTCACACTCTCGTAACTCACTCCCTGTGACTGAGTCTCACCGAGCCCCCTCTGTTCTGCTCACTTTTGCTTTAGGGACTAGGGTTCTATAATCAGAGTCTGTACATTTCATGCCTGTTTTTGTGCAAACATTGGTGTCTGCCTGTGGCAGTGCCTGCAGCATGTGCAGTTCCTGTGAGTGATGGGTGGGGAGCAGCTGTCCTGCTATCTGACTGTTAAGAGACAGGAGTCCGATGTCAGTCTGTCCTGAAAGCAGCTGAATGTATAAATGCGCACACTGGAAATGGAAACGGTATGAAATGTGGCGATGTTATATGTGGAGTCCTACTTACAGCGCGTGAGAATAATAAAAGAATTAGCTATTGTGAGTTATATTTTGAATAAGAAAAAGCTGTTTGCGCCCGGTCTCAAACTCGAGACATTTTGCGCGATAGGCATTGTTGATAACCACTACATGAAACCCACATGGAGTACCATGTAGTAGCTTTAACTCCTAGTGGCAGCGGTAGGCAGGGTAGATCAGATGTAAAAAAAAATATAGGGGGCTAATTTAAGGCCTGGTCAGGTACGCGCTGTACCAATGCCAGTCACAATAAGCGTTCCTTGAACAGAATGCACCGGCTAAAAATCTATTTACGGGCAAACTTATGAAACTTCCTGCTGGTCGAAGAATGGAGAGTAAACAACAGCCCGTTTAGATTTGTCACGCATATTATTTGAATGTTTGTAAGACTGCTCACGGGAATGCCGATTACATACAGGGCAGTATTCACTGGACAACAAAAGACAATTGTGTTATTAAAAAACATGCTTCGAGGCTGTGATTTATGAATACCTTTTCATTAACAAAAGAAGGACAAAAATGCGAGGGTAAGCAGTAAGTCTCAGTTAGGTCCTCCTGGCTAAGTAAAGTATGACTCGGTCTCGGTTTGCTAATGTTCTTTACAACACGCTTTTGGCGACGAGTGGCTCAAGCCCATTTGAGCCCTGAACAGCATCTGAACAACCGTTTGTTGGCTTTCATTAACGTTCAGGGCTTCAGGCAAGTGCACAGTTCGGCATTTCTTTCCCAAAGCTGCGGTGCGGAGCAGTGCGGGACTACTTTCAGGCAAGTGTGGCATTTATTTGGGCAGTGCAGGACTATTGTTAGGCTTTGACTGACTGTGCGGCAGTTGGGGGGCCCCAGGCCTATGCGTGAGCTGACTCTACAGGCAGCATTATGGGATGTCAGGGCTACGCACATGCTGCTGGTGTTGTCGCTCTACTTACTGTTGGCTCCTACCAGTGCACGTGGTGTTTGCGCGAGTGACAAACTCAATCAAAACGTTTGTCAAAGGAAACTAACTCCACAATTGTTAGATATGCCAAAAGATATAGTTTCCCATGAATCCGTAAGACACACAACCTAAACTAAAGGTCCCAGAAGTAAAACAAACATGCTCTCACGTGATAATCACTGACTTTCATTTCTAAGAGATTGTGGGGAAACCGCCAGAGCTGCTGACTTTAGAACTGGGAAACAGGCCGAGTCGGCTCTGCAGCCTGTGATTCTGAGCAAATTGCTTAGTCTCCATATGACTTAAAAAACTAAAATGAATGTTTCCTTGTGTAATATAACTGGTGCTCATGTAAAGCGCTCCAATACCTTTGGGCCAAGTTTGCGCTATATAAAACTTTTTGTTTAATGTTGAATGCAAGTTCTTTTATATCTAATGCATTAATTCTTCTAGCCTGGATGACCGGGGGAGAGAGTGATGGTAGTAAAAGGGAGGGGGCGGCATTTTTCAATTCTCGCCTAGGGCGGCAAAACACCTAGAAACGGCCCTGGAGTTGCCCCCAGGACAGTTCCTGCTACATCGGGCACTGATAACTGCCCTCACGGCTAGGTGGGGTAACCTAACAAGGGAGCTGCAAACCCACCTCACTATGCAAAACATACATGTTATAGGACAGTGCAGAGATATTACGTGGTGGTTCGCAGCCTCACTGAGGCAACATACCGCAGTCGATTTGACTTCACTTCGAAATCACTGGGAGCAGGAGATGGGCCGCCCACTCACAGATAGGGAATGGACCTCAGTGCTAGAAAGCCCGGTGCGTATCCCCTGAAATACACAATTCTGCCAGATAAGGTACTACATTACACAAAGGGTATATCTTACGCCTGCCAAAGTTAACCGATACTACCATCGCACAGATGCAGCTTGTTCGCGCTGCGCCCTTACAGATGCAGACCTACTACGTATGCTCTGGGGATGCCCCTGTCTACAAGCGTACTGGACAGAAGTAGCGAACATGCTGGCCATGTGTACGGGAAGTACAATCCCATTGGAATGGTACACTTATATCTTACATTTATATCAAAGACGCCGGAGCACCAAAGTAACCTCTAGATTCCTGGACCTAGGAATGATAGTGGCCAAGAGGCTAATTACCAGGAAGTGGAAAGAGCAGGAACCACCCCACGCACTAGCATGGCGACACTCTATGCTTGCAATGGCAAAAGCAGAAGCGTTGCGCTCCATAGAGAAGACACCATGGGAATACGTAAAATCCCAATAGCAACAAATTGGGATGCGATGCTGACTAAGCTAACGCAAATGCACAGCGCCACCAGAGAGGATTCACACACGCCTGATATGGCAGATCAGGGAGACATACATGAGCCGCAAGACAGACTCTGATATGGCAGGCAGTGCAAGAACAGTGGGTACTTGATGCATACACACCCCAGGCAAGTTTACTGAATAAACTAATATCAAGGTGATCCTCACACACACTAATATCAGAGGGCGACTGGGTCGGGGGGGTTGGGAAGAAAGCTTGGGCTCTGTTATATAACACCTGTTATGATTTATGTTGTCCCTACTACGTTATTGTCCACTTTCCGAAGTAAGGTGCTACGATGTTATACCCAACTATAGCAATGATAGGAACAGATCACTGAAACAATAGGAAATATAAAAGGCTCTGACAATACATGAATATCTCTCATGACCAGTAACTATATACCAATGTCTATCATACCGAAGAGAATACGCGATACCTGTTAATCTTTCCACACTAGCCACCTGTTGTTGTTTGATCAGTTGCATAGATAAAACTGAATCTGTATAATGCTATGTATGATTTATTGTTGGAATAATGGAAAAATCACTAAAAACAGATTAAAAAAAAATGAGTAACAGAGAGATGCAACACAAATGACTCGGATAGAGAGGTCAAAGAGGATTTATGTACATGGATCAAAATCCCAAGAAAAGCTCATAACAACGGGCTCAGAGGTCCGTAAGACGAACCCCAGACCGTCACTAGAGCTCAACGGCAGTGGCATAGGAAGGGGGGTGCGGTGGGTGCGGGCCGCCTCTGGTGTCGTCACTGAGGGGGATGAGAAAATGTCACTGAGGGGGGTGACAAAATGGCAAAAATATGTGTAACTATCTTTTTTTATCTTATTTTAATCATTTCAATGTGGGCAGGGGTGAGAAGAACTTTTCCACACCGGGTACCACCTGACCTTGCTACGCCACTGCTCAACGGAGTGGAGGGTGGCTAGCAATACCTATGTAAGATGGCAGGAGCAAGGGGTTCCACTCTTGTTTGTAGAGTGATCCCCAAGTCTAGTATGTAGACATAATCAGAAATGCAGCAGGGCACAAAGTGCAAGACCGAGCTACACCCTCCCCTATGAGGACAGGGGGTTAAGTTAGAAGCACAGTGACTAATAAACTAGGTCCTTAAAAATGCCCAGAACCCTTCTTGGGGTCGACAAAGGGCAGAAACATGTTGACCATCTGTAGGGGTTATATTTGTTAAAATAGCCTAGTCCTCTCATAGTTTAGCCCTGTCCAGAGGACCATCCAATTAAGTCTATTCAGTCCTCTTGAAATAGTTTTATCCATCTCTTTTTCTTTGCACTCTGCCCCTCACTTACCTTTAACATCATTCATCATTCTTCAAAACACCTCAGCTCCTCCCCATCTGGGAGTTGTAGCCCACACCAGGGACCTTGCGGTCCAGGTGTGAGAAAGGAACTACTCAATGATAAAGCATGTCACCCTCGGGTGTGTGAGGGTTCTTGTCCTTTAAGAAGCTCTT
The DNA here is from genome assembly GCA_963921515.1 of Calotriton arnoldi. NCBI lineage: Eukaryota > Metazoa > Chordata > Amphibia > Caudata > Salamandridae > Calotriton > Calotriton arnoldi. The sequence goes on from CAWUFW010027853.1 coordinate 12,609, forward strand.
TTCTGTAAGAAATAAACACATAACACACTCATAAACATACATGTCATCCTTAATTCTCTTTCCTTTATGGATGTACCAGACATACTTTTTGTGAGTTTTATCACAGTGACTAGGTGTCAGCCACTGACACTTTGTAATTAATAATTTCCACAGCATGGATTTTTTTAAATTTTTTAAAATTGAGCAGTTGTCAGTAACGGGTTCACCGAGACACATGGGTCCAGTGTCATTAAAGCATAAACAAATAGTAAACGCCGGGTCCAGCCGATGAGGATCTCTTGCACCTTCAATTGTTTTCCAGAGTGGAATAGCTAGGTTAGAGCTATCTAGTTTTTACTACTCTCTGCCGTGCCCCACTCAAACAAGCTGGCGCCATGCCATCCACGTAGTAGATTTTGTGGTGGTCAAGCAAACGTAAGGCAGGATGTTTACTTTTCCGGGGAGAGCACAGGGTGCACCTGCTCCTACATGCACTAGATCCCATGTTGTTTTGGCCTGAGAATTGTTGATGTTAACTCTACTTGAGGGAACAATTTGTAGAACCCTCACTTGCTCTCAGGTCATTTATGTAGAAGGGGGAGAGGTCCATGTTCAGGTTGGTGGACAGCCAAGTGCACATTTAAACACACAGGTGCCGGTCACTACCTCCGAATCACTCATCTGAGGACTCCAATGACCGGGACAGACAGGAGTCAGCTAGTGCAGCACCAGTGGCAACTAAACAAGCCACTGGCCTTTCTATGAGTCAGTTCTATGTATAGAACCAGAGGTGCCTTTGTAGCGGACCTCCCCAGTGGAGCATCAATATGGACTGGTACAGCCTGGGTGGCATCTGAAGTGGCAGAAACAACAATCAGAAGAATGAGTAATCACAGAGGAAGTGAGGCTAGTTGAGCAACAGCCAATTTATGTAGCAAAACCTGAAGAGGAAGGGGCCATGGTGGGGGAAAGTAGAATAGTGCAATGGGCATTTGCGGGTTGCAATAGAAAGCCACCACTATGGAGGTAAAGAGGGTGGCAGGAGTCCTGCCTACAGATGGGAAGGTAGGACCGCTGATTTGGCCACAAACTGAAATTGGGTAGCAATCCCAGGGTCGTAGGGGGAGAAGGGCCTAAGGCAAAACCACAGCTGTATAAAGGGAAGTAAACCAATTGCATTTGTAGGAAAAGTGTGACCCTACCAACCTACTACAAGGGGACATGGGATAGTGAAACGGGAGGTTGACAGCAATGATTCAGGCGTGATGGCTTCTGAGGTAAAAAATTTGCAAGAATGTCAAAGCAGCAGGCAGACTGTAGAGTTGATTCTAGGTTCCATTCCATGTAATTGCGTCCTATGATGCAATAGAAATTGGAATCAAGAATTTGTGGGTAGAGGAAGCAGGATGGTTGTAGGAGATGGACGGTAAATTGTTTTTTTGTGGGGTTTAATAAAAAAGAGTGTTCGGCTTACTTCTATCTGTGACTCTTGGATTCCACAAAGTAGAAACGAGTAACTCGACCCCACAGGAATCCATATGTTAATCAATGGATGCATACTAGGAAGAAGGAAGACATAATATTGGCGTACATGTAATTAGGAACTCTGCAGCTTTCTTTACCATGGAATGAGTGGATGTGGGCATTCGTAAGAATATAATAGCTTATTTATGGTTTACGGCAGATCCAAGTAAGGTATTTTGGGCTGCATTCCACGGCAGCTGTTAACAGGGCCTGTTTGTCCGTGACGTGAGGCTGATGCACACGCCACTGTGGGTCATGTCGATAGTTACTTGTGTGTGTGTCAGTGACATGTGGATTAAGTGTACCTCCTGCAGTAAACATCTAGACCGCTGACTGTGCATAGTGGGGAACACAGCGAAGCACGCAAGGGTCACATTGCGTACAAAACGTGCCGTCATTTTGGTTGCGATGATGACATAATCTCGGGCAAATTACACAGCGGAATGTGACATAGGTCAACGTGCGGTGGATTCTCTTTCTTCAGACTGGTTATGCCAAAGGACAAGCGTCAAGTACATCTTTGTAGGAGGTAGCATGGGGGAGTCAGTCTTTGGAATGAAGGTACTGCAGTTTTGGGAGGAATTTCTTGGAGTAATATTCAATCGATGGGTAGTTGTTTATTCCTGGTGACGGATTGGAAGTTGTTATCCCTAGTGATTGTGAAGCCTGAAGAGAACATATTGGAGACTGATTTTGGGAAAATGCTCCAAACAAATCCTTTTGTACTGTTGGTGGAGATTATTAACTGTTAAAATATGTCTGTCGCAGGGTTACATGTTGACGCCACCTATTCCTTTTTTGAAGTTCATGGGGGACCTGCCATGAAGTGGCATGAGTGGAAGGAGTACTTTGTTAATTATATGGAAATTATACAAAATGACACTTTAACTTCCAACAAAAAGAAAGGCATTTTATTGCATTCATTGTGACTCAAAGGGGTCAGGCAATATAATCAAATGGCGAAGAAAGTAAGGACTGCGGATAGGGTGGATGTGTATGCAAATGCTTTAGACGATTTGGATTCATATTATTCTCCTACTGTCTGCGTGGCCATCGATAGGAGTATGTTTTTACATGGAAACAGGAACAAGAAGAGGTCAATAGATGACTATGTATTAGCTTTATTGAAGTTAGCAAAATCCTGTTGTTTTGGAAATTTGCATGATCAGCTGATAGAAGATCAAGTAATTATGCGTTCTCAGTATAATTTCATCCAAGAAAAGTTATGGGTGGATGGTGAAGTTGCATTGACCACACACTCATCGACAAACTCTACAAATGACCATTTATCTGCTGGGCATACTCGCCGCCGCTACAAGGAAGGCTCATGGGACTAATTTGGCTGAAGTCTACTCTTACTTCATCCGCACTGTGGGATCGTCTACCACTATCTCCATATGCTTGGATCCCTTCGTATATCACTCTCTGATTACTTTCGCCGGAATCTACTGTTACTGTTTACCATTATTTTCATACGTTTGGATCCCTTCGTATACCACTTTCTGATTATTCAGGCTGGATTCTACTGTTACTTTACCCTTACTGTGGGACCGTCTACTATTTTTATACAGTTGGATCCCTTCGCTGATAATATTTAGATCACTTGGGCTGGAATCTACTGTTACTTTACCCGCACTGTGGGACCGCCTACTCCTTCTTTTTATACAGTTGGATCTTTTCGCTTACAATATTTTGCCCTGATGAAGTTCCTTTAAAAGGAACGAAACGCGTTGGCTGTTGTCCTGTCATCCGCTATATAAAAGAAGAATAAAATATATTGAAAAGACTATATTGTGACCTCATCCTTGGTGCTCCCTCCATTTCTCTTCAATCTATGTTTCTGGATTCCAGTGAGACCCAATTGCGGCAGGTCTCAGAGGTTAATTGCACAGGACTTTTTACTAAGTGGGCATTGCGATTGAGGTGCTGAACTTGTGGTCAGCCGCAGTCAGGAGTATCTTTGTGTATACAGCAAAACGCCCTCAAGTGGATCGCTTCCATCCTTACAGGACACACAAAGAGCATCCGACTGCCGCCCTCCAACTCTGCACCCAAGGACAGTAAATGCGGCATACCACAAGGATCATCTCTCAGCCCCACCCTGTTGAACATCTACATGACCCCCCTCACAGACATCGGTAGATCCCATGGACTCAATATTATCTCCTATGCAGACAACACCCAATTAATCCTCTCGCTCACCAAGGACCCCGCAAACCCCAAAACCAACTTCTGCAACGCCAGGACCAACGTAGCCAACTGGATAAGAGACAACTACCTCAAGCTCAACTCCAACAAAACAGAAGTTCTGATTTTGGGGATAAACTCCTCTGCATGTGACCACAGCTGGTGGCCAGAAGAACTTGGGTCTACACCCACATCGACCGACCATGCACGAAACCTCAGCATCATCCTCGACAGCCAACTGGCCATGAAACGACAAGTCAACACAGACAACTCCTCCTGCTTCCACACCCTTTGCATGCTCAACAGAATTTTCAGATGGATCCCAATCAACACCAAAAAAACTGTCATGCAGGTTCTCGTCATCAGCCGCCTTGACTACGGCAACACTCTCTAGACAGAATCCCCACCCAGTTCCCCCAGCTTCTCAGAAGACTCCAGACCATACAGAACGCTACAGCCAGACTCATCATAGACCTCCCCAAAGGGCCCACATTGTTATACTTTATAAATTAGGCCTAAGTAGTAAGGCGACCTTTCACCTACATTCGTCCTACCTGTCTCTATATAACGGTTTTGGCTCTGACCTTTTACCTAGTTATGAGTTGAACAAATGTCGTGTGGTTTTCTCTGAAAACTTCCCTCATTTGTTATGCATGAGGATTCTCGGTACCATATCTTCATCCCCTGCACACTCTGTATAATAAGTCTGTACAAAAGTCACTTCCATCGTCATCCTTGGACGACAGGCCTGCTGTGCACAGTTACAATTATTTATTCAGTCAATTTGCATAATTGCAACCATAACATATCGATCGTGGTAAAACATCTGTGGGCATCTTTTGGGTATAAAAGGGGCACATCATCACTGGGCATACAGAGGAGACACTTCAATGCTGACACAGGGTCCTGCAAGAAGAATCATCCACACGCAGCGATCTGACATCCCTTGCGGGGTGTCCTACTCGAGACCAAGACGAGGTCCTTAATTCTCTCCCCCCAGGTAATGGGGTTAGCTTCTGCCTAGGGGATTCTTGGCTTTTACACTCACATACATGCTTTCACATCTACATACTTTTAGGTACATTCAGAAAGGGTCCACATTAGTAGGAGTAAGCAGAGATTACTGTGTTTTGTATGCCTGCATATATTCGTTGCTTTAGCGCCTTGTTAGAAATCTACCTACTATTTACTCTTTTGGTGCTTGTAATCTTATACATTTGCTTCTGTCTAATGATTGCTGCAGCACATATGTTTTACATTAGAACGATGCTGATTCAATAAATCCTTAATAAAAACGCCCCATCGTTTTTTCTGTGTATCTCTCTGAGCATAGGTGAACATGAGTGACTGAGCAAAAAGTACGATACTCTTTCCACAATCCCTGAGGGGTCAGGGTTGTCATGTTCAATGGTTGCCAGAGACTATTCGCTCCCTGGTGAGCACTAGGGGTGCTTATAGTGGCACTGTGAGCTAGCAGGACTATAGGACGACATCTCCTGCGGGGTGTCCGGAATCAATCTTGACACTAAGCCCTTAGTTTATGTTGCCCAACAAACGTGCAGATCCTGAGTATTCTTAGGAACTACATGACAGGGCGCCGCCAACATTGGTTTTGGTTCTTATTTAACGGTCAAATCTGAGTAGTTCAGTCGTGCTTTTCGCGGAGACTCCTACTCACATTTAACCAGAGATGTATGGTGTGGGAAGGGAAAATCAGTCTCAGCTGAGTAGGTACACCATATGTATTGGCTGTAGGTTCAATCAAGCTTGAAGGATTATTGTTCCCTACATTGTGCAAACCTTTATCTCTTTTTCTTTACCATTTCCTCCTATAATATTTAACCACGGGGACGCTGAAACAGGCAGCCCGAGTACGGGGGATGGGGCTCTTAACATTCTAGAAAATTGCAGACATGCAGTTACCTTGAAATGAATACATCATGGCCTCACCTCAGCAGGTGGAGGTGTTACCTTCATGATTGAGGCATACGAGGCATTCAGAACAGAGGTATTTTATTTGTGGGTTAGATTCCCACATGCAGATGTGTTATGATTTGTAATGTCCCCCAATATAGGCTTGGGTAGCCACCTAACCTTTCACCTACATTTACTGTGCCATTCTACTACATAACGGGCATTGTGCTGACCTTTTACCTAGTTAGATGCTGCATAAATGTTGTGTGCTTTTCTCCCAAAACTAGCCTAATTTATTATGCATGATTATTCTTAGAATCACAGCGGGACTACCATCTTCTGCCTAATAACTATGTATAAGGGTCATCCCTTTCGTCATCCTCGGCCGTCATGACACAGCAAGGTAGAACGCCTGAGGGTACCGTTTGGGAATACAAGCACCATATCTTTGCCGGGGCGAGCAGAGGAGAAAGACTTCCATGCTGACACACTGACGCGAGGCGCTGAGGTTCCTGCACGCAGACACTCCAGGATGCAGTGGTCTGACATCCCTTGCGGGATGTCCATTCGAGACCAAGATGGGGTCCTTCATTCTCCCACACCAGGTAATGGGGTTGGTTCTTTCCTAGGGGGATTCTTGGCTATACACCTACAAACATGCTTGGCACATTTAGGTACATCTAGTTTGGGTTAGCATAGTAGGAGTACATATTTTTACTGTCATATATCTATATATCTGTGTATATCTATTGTTTTAGCACTAGGGTAGAAATCTACCCTTCCATTTACTCCTTTGATGCTTAACATCGTTTATATCTGTTTCTGTCTTATGGTTGTTACAGCACACATATTTTACACTAGAATGTCGCTGGCTCAATAAATGCTTATTGACAACGTCCCCATCTTTTATTCTGTTTATCTCTCTGAGACAAAGTGAGCACAAGTGACTGAGCGAAAAGTACTGTACTGTTTCCACGATCCCTGAGGGGTCAGTGTTGCAATGCACTTTGCTCAAAACTAGCAGAGTTTGGAGTCTCAGCATTAGGTGTGACTGTAACATTTGTGACTGAGGCACACAAGTCATTCAGGATGGAGGTATTCTGTTCATGGGTCAGATTTGCACCTGCAGACCCACGCATAAAAACATTTAATTCTTACATTCCGGGTGAAATACCAGAAGAATATTGTCTGTACCAGGACATTGAAGTTTCGCTCAGTTACTAGGAGCAAAACAACGAAGGCAATGGCTAGGTTCAACAGCCGCACTCTACCACACTAGTTTTATAGGAAGTAAAAATTATTGTCCATTCTCAATCCATGTATCTTCTGGTGCTTCAGGAGGAGAAGGAGCCATCCATTCCTTCTCAGTTGGACAGAGTCCAGAATATGCAAATCACGATGTCTCCAAGTACACAGAAATCCCAAGCTGAGTTCATGGTTTCAGTAGTCTTTTATATAATCATTTAAGACACGCCCCTTTGCAAACACGTGTTTCGTCTTATGCTGGATTTTCTTAGAGTATTCGTGCGTATTTATGTTCCTTGTTCCTTATCGCTATCGTCAGATAGTGTGATGGTTATTTATTAGAGTCTTGTCTGTTGTGTTATCCCTTCGTATCAGGTCCGCAGAGTACGCACAACCACTATCTGACAAGCAATAAGGAACAAGGAACAGAAGAATACGCACGAATGCTCTAAGAAAATCCTGATCTGGACGTATTTATACCTTGGTCACTTTTAGACCGAATAATTTGCCCTGAGGAAGTCTGCTTTTATTGGAACAGCATAAGACGAAACACGTGTTGGCGAAGGGGCGTGTCTTATATGATTGAATAAAAGACTACTGAAACCACGACCTCAGCTTGGGATTTCTGTCTGCTTGGAGACGTCGTGAGTTGCAGTTACTAGGAGCATATAAACTGGTTTAAAAGCGCCCTCCCACACACAACAGATAAAGTAAAACTCAGTCCGCTCGGCAGAGACGGAGTGACTTGGCCAGTCCTAGCGGCTTACACGCCGCATCCGGACATTGACGCAATGCCGGTAGCAGAGTTACGTCCACTACACAAAGAAGTAATAAGACTTTACAGAAATTTGACACAGTTCATTATGAGAATACTGACATTTCAACCGACAAGGGTTACACCAGCAGGACTAATACAAGACACTGCAACTAGAACTAGCCCACAAACACTAAACGCAGTTATGGGTAGAATGCCCAGTAAACGCAAGCAGATGTCATTCTGGATAGCTCAGAAAATTACACAGTTAGAGGCAGTGTTCCTGCACACAGGCCCTCAAGAAAAACACAGAATACTAACAATCTGCCTGCCAATGGGGATAGCTCCTCCACTAGAGACCTGTACCTCTTGGGGTACAGTTTTCGCTGCCATCTATACCAAAACTCATGGTATCCCTTCAATAGCAGTGATTCCAGACGTATTGAGACAGATACAGAATGAGTATGGAGCAGAACCTGCTCTGAACTTAGGGATGAAATTGTTAGGAAATTTTGCCCAGGTTTCCACGATTATGTTGGCAAACATAAAAGGGGAGGCAGCAGTGGTGGCGATACGCCAACGCCTGAGGGATTTCACTCCTGTACAATGGGAGCGTGCATTTCCTACAATTTTCGAAGATACATATGCCAAATTAGGTAGAGATAATTTGGGAGCTAGAGCAACAAAACCTCAACTCATGGGTGATCCTGAAAAAGATAACACCAAACAAGCACCTAATTCTTCAAAAAAGAAATTGGATAATAAAAAACAAAAAAATAGAGAGAATAGATCACAATCAAGGGGTGGGTCTCCTTAACAGGAGCCCTCCGAAAGGAGGTATAACCGTAGGAATCGTGATAACATTAAAAAACCTGAGAGGTATCAGGATACTGATACACGTTCCTCTCATTCCTTTCAGGGTTCATCAATAACACAGATCAGAAGAACCAACAAAGTCCAGAGATACACATCGTACTTCCGACTATAATATCAAAAACGAAGATAAACCAAAATCAAAACCTCAATTTAAAAATAAGAAAGTAGCTGGCCTTAAAGTAAGAATTGCCCAGGCTCTGGGAATGGGCTCTGACGATGCTAGACAGTGCAGCAGAAATAACAATAGCTCGCCAGAACCTGATGACAGTGGTGTTGAATGAGCATATCACAGTGGAAACACCTGATTCAAGGGTAAGTGTCCCACATCGGTTATACAAAATAACACTCCAAATGGAGGGGGACAAACCCAGGAAAATGAAAGGTCTCTTTTGGGAGAACCTGTCCTTTGGATACAACATCCTTTTAGCAGAAAAAGATTGGCCGCCTGAGTTTGTTATGGATTGCCCAAAGGGAGAAACAGTAATTTTACCAGCCTTTTCCAAACTCATTCCAGAGTCTTTAAAATATTCATACGCGCAGGAGTGGGCGGTAGCACTTGCTCCTCCATTATACCGCAATCATGTAGGGTGGGATGCTGAGTCACCTCACAATGTAATCCCAATCAAAACTACTCCAACTCCACAGAGACAGTACTCAATAAAACATGACGCAAAAAAACAGGTCAGGGAGATCTTAGATCAACTTGAATAAAAAAGGTGTAATAGAAAATTGAACTTCTTCCATGAATAATCATTTGTTTCCCGTAATGAAACCCGATAATTCATATCATCTAGTTTTAGACTACAGACATTTGAATACTTGCACAAAGACTTTTGCAGTACAAAATGCACACAGTGCCGAATTAATGAAAAACATTGTGCGGAAAAAATACAAAACAACACTAGATATCTCAAATGGATTCTTCTGCCAAAATATAGCACCTGAAAGCAGCTATTTGACAGCATTTTCAGCCCTAGGATCTCAGCGTCAATTCTGTTGCCTGACCCAAGGGTATAAGAATAGCACCTGGCTGTTCTCAACAACAGTAAGGGAGTTGCTTCAAACTTTTGATGAGGAGGCATTGTCCTAGGTAGATGATATTTATCTGACGGATGATGAATTATTGGATCACTTGACCAGGGTGAACAACATCATTTTGGGGTTCGACTCTGAGGGCTACAAATTCAACTTTAAAAAATCAAACATTGCCCACCTCAATGTCCTATTTTTGGGATGTGAGCTCTCAAGTGAAGGGAAAAGCCTGGCAGCTAACTTTTTAGAAAAGTGTGTGCTGCTCCAACCTCAAAAACTCTGAAAAACGTACAATCCATTTCAGGATTCCTAAATTTTGGCAAAATATACATTTTGAACTACGCAGAAAAAGTAAAACCTTTCTACGATTTAATCAGACCTGATTTTTCAACTCGACATTGGACACAGGAACACAAGGATATTCTTCGTACCTTACAAGCGGACATGATAGCTTCCAAACACTTATGTGTAAATACTACAAATTTGGTGATCCGTGTAATCGCGGGTCAATCAGGGTACACTTACCTAACCTTAAATGAAGGCAAAACTGTACCCATTGCTTACCAATCACATCTGTACACAAAAGCTGAGATGGACTTTGCATCTACTGAAAAGATTTTAACAGCGGTACAGACTGCTGTAGTGAGATAGAGAGAGCACTGGCTCAAGGGAAACAAATGATTGTCGTTACTCCAGTACCAACCATAGAGGCTGTTACAAAAGCTTGCGTTTCAAACACAAAAGCACTTCATCCACGAGGGATATAACGTGCTAATTCTCTCACTGCAAAAGATGAAGACTACAAATTTGATTCCACATTGAAAACACAAGCATTTATGCAGTATGAACAAGAATATCCTCTCCTGAATGAGATAATGCCTCTAGATCAGTATGAATATATTATTTACAATGACGGTTCTGCTCAGCCTGCCATAGGAAGTAAACAGCAATACAGCGCAGCTTGTGCGATTGTTAAAGGACGTATGCAGGAAGGTAAGTTCCATCCTAGCAGTACGAAGACGCAGTCTTTATGAGACTGCAAGGCACAGCTGGCAGAATTAAAAGCCCTATTACTGGCACTAATAAATACGGATCGGGAATTCCCCACACTTATAGTGTGCGATTCATTTTACTGTGTCCAGTCTTATAAAGATTATCTTCACTACTGGGGTCAGAATGGGTTTAAAGACTCAAAAGGTTGCACAATAAAGCATAAACTGCTTTGGGAACAAGCGGCAGAGCTGAAAAAAGGCTTGCCATGGGCTTACGTGATTCATAAGCTGAGTCATCAACGTTTTGGCGTGCATGTTGAAGGGAATTCATTGGCTGATGAAGCCGCCAAGGCAACAGTGCGAACTGCAGCTGTAGCTGCAATCACTCGTTCTAGCACGGGAATAGACGGACTGATAATGGTAGCTGTCATTTGCTTCACGCAAAAACAGCTCAGCCTTGCCAAAAGGCTTTCCACTCAAGTACTCCTACAAGTTAGATGCACAAAATATACCATATGCTCAAATTCCAGGAGTGGGGGATAGAGTAATACCAAACATGGATAGCAGATTAGGTTTAATTCTAGCTGCACATGAGGGTCTGGGTTCAGCACACACAGGGATTACTGCGACAGTTTCACTACTGAATTACCGCTATTGGTGGCCAGGTTTAACAAAACAGAAAAAAGCATTTGCCCTTAAGTGCAACATCTATCAGCAGAAGGGTAGCACGCCCACCAAAAACACCACTACTAATTTCAGACAGACCTCTTACATGTGTCTATCTGGACCACTGCGGCCCCCTACAATCCAACAGAGCTTACAAGTACATCCTGGTAGCAGTGGATTCATGCTCTAGATTCCTGTGGGTTTGGCCTCAGCGCTCGGCTGATGCCCGAACTGTTATAAAGGATTTGCGAGTCTTCTTAGGGACATACGCAATTGGCACATTACATTCTGACCGTGGCCCCGCGTTTAGCTCTCTGGCTTACAAGGAAGCCATGGGAAGTTTGGGTGTAGCATTGTGGTACTCCTCTCTATATCATCCCAAGGGAAATTTGATTGTGTAAAGGAAAAACTGGGACTTAAAGCAATCCTTAACAGCAAGGGTGTTAGGCTCGGGTGGTAGTTGGGTCAATCACCTATATGGGGTCCAGAGGGCACTTAATAACATGCCAAGAAGTTCCATAGGAGGCCGTACTCCTTACGAGGTCCTATTTGGGACAATAATGTGGATACCCGACCTCGATTGTGGCAGCACAGTGGCGGATGAAAAACCGTTTGACATTGATAACCATTTGGCTGTTTTACAGGAAGTCAATGAATTCTGGGCACTACAAAGCAATGTCCAAGTAAAATGCACCGCCACTGGGGAAGTAAAAACAGTCACGGCAAGACCTGCCTGGGACCCAAAGATCAGGGATCTAGTCAGAGAAAAGATTGTTGGACAAGAAAGAGTTTGGGCAATCATACAGAACACCTGTGCCTGTCCTGGCT